>VYZW01002530.1:0-85638 GCA_013401315.1 Balaeniceps rex | reverse complement strand
GATTGGCTTTGGTCAGTATTGTACATTCTGGCCACAATTTGCGCAGGGTCACTCTGGTGTACAATTCAGGCGGCAGACGGCCTAGGAGTGGCCGGGCAGTGCCTGACACCCTAGTCACTGCACTCATGGCCAAGGTTACAGCATGACAGGGCTGATCCTGGAGTCTCAGAGGGGCCCGGGGGGCTGCACCACCACACATAGGGAGCAGAGACCACGGCGATGCCAAAGTGTCTTGTTTCCCCAAATTATATCCTGATTTGCTTGTGCTTTCTTTTCTCAGGGCACAGGCAGGCTCACACTTACCCTATTTCTTGCACCTTCCCACAGTGTTAGCCAGAAGAAAAAAATAATGTGTGAGTGGAGCCACATGCAGGGTGGATGAGAGCCACTCTGAAGCCCAGTGGGGGCACAGGTCTTCGTCAGGGCGGGAGAGGATGCTTCACATGGGAATGAAAGAACCGACGCTGCTGCTGTGGGCTCAGAGGATGCGGGACGTTGTCACTGTCACCCCACAGCTGGCTCCTCCTGTCCACCCGCTCACAGCATCCAGGAAAGTCCACCGAGCTGCTAAGCACTCGGAGACACTGCTAAGAAAAACAACCTGCTTAGTTTCATTTGTTGTTTAGCACGCGAAAGCACTCGCAGTGGGATATTGCCACCAATAAAATGCTTTTGTCAGAATACCTGAATGTACATTTCCTGAAATAAGCAGTTAATTTATTCTTTTCAGACAAATTTATTTTACTTGCCTTTGGTTTATGTATCATGAATTGCAAAAGGAAATGAGATTTAAACCATTCATTTTATTGCAAGTTAGCATTGCAATAACGGTAACTGTAAATGTCAGGAGGAATAGTTGGAGCCGAGGAGGAACCTTACAGCCTTAAACTCCTCCTGAACCGCACCTTGATGGAGGCAGATGGTGGCACAGACACGCCACTGGTGGCTCCGGTGCAGTCCCAGACGCATTGCACACCTGTCAGCGGGAGAACCAGGTGGCTTTTTTGGATTTTGGAAAGCACTTTGCATGACTTATTCTCTGCAAGGCTTTCATGCTGCGATTTGTTGGTTCACCCGCTTCTGCAGGTGAGAGTTTCCCGAGCTTACCCTCTGCAGCATCCTACCAGCCTGAGCATCTGACCAGGGTGTCGGTAGGAACAGGCAATTAACAGTGGGCACGTACATAAAATAGACCATCCGTCATTAGATATCCACCAGTTCCGCCTCATTAAGCCTGTTTGTTCTGTTTGCCTTAGAGAAAGATAAAAGTGATGAAATGCAGCTCATCTCTGGTACCAAGAGAAATGTCCAGGATTCATGACCCTCCCTCCATGTGTCTCGGCCACAGTGCTTTATGACCAGGTCTTGATCCTGCACTAGTGGGTGGCTCATCCCCTTCAAGATGTGGTCGCTCACGGGCCGGACCCACACCGAGGCACGTCCAGCGTGTATCCCCTGGATGCTATCTTCTCTCTTCTGAGCTGTCTAAAGAGGAGAAGGTGTCCCGATGACAGCAACCATGGAGCCTAAAGGATGTCTCTTCTGGAAAGAAATGCAGACCTGGTGTCATGGTCACCCCAAGCCAGGTACTGGCTCTGGTCTGCAGCAGCACCTCTGGAGCCAGGAGGTCACCCCTTCCTCGGGACAGCCCTGTGGGACATGGGGGGCAGCGGGCACTGCAGTGTGAATTTTAACTGGTACTGGTTATCATGAACCTGTATTAATGTTATAGCTGAACAGCTTTGCTTCTTCCAGAGCAATTCCGAACACAAAATATTTGTTCTTCAGTAACAGGACGTGTTTTGATTTAGTTTATGTTGCTAGGGAATAGGTTTAAGGTATATTGAAAAAGCTGCTTTATTCAATAGCAGTCACTACAGGAAGAGATATAGTGAAATAATTACTATAGTATAGTTATATGGTAATTATGTTGGTATAATTGATGAACCTTTCCAGCGCAGAAAACCCCTTACTGCTAATAGCAAAAAGAAATTGTAGTTTTCCTGTCTTCAGAAAATGGTTTATTGCCCAGTCAAAGTACATAGGCAACCAGTGTGATAGAGAAATTCAGGCCAGAGGGGGAAAGATCTCCACAGCATAATTAATCTTGATCTATCTAGAGCCCCATGTGAAGGGCAGACTAAATTCCGGGATATAATTAAGCTTTAGTTCAAAAGCCTAAACTTAAATTGCATTCTCTGCCCTGTTGTACCCCTCCGTACATTCCACTGACAACGTAATAAAAGCAAGCGATGCTGTTTTCCATCGGACACCGAGTCCATTTACTGTAGAGAGAAACTTTTGTTCCTACAGGGCTGCCTGCCTTCTAAAGTTCCTATCACATTTTTCCCTTTCCGTTGCAAAGCAAGGGGCAGCTCATACCATGTGTGCAAAGCGGCCGGGAGTTCTGTGTCCAGAGCCCCGCTGGGCAGCTTAGGCTGGCTGCACCCAGAGAGAGGAGGAGAAGGCGGCATGTCAGTGACCAGCAAACCCACAACTACCTGGTCACTGGTGTGCTGGTGGGGGGCAGGGAGGGGAGGGCAGGAGCAAGAGAGACCTTTCAGCCAATTTTTTAAGGAGTAACACATTTAAATTTGATTGACCCTCCCGTACCCCTGGGTAGTCACACCACTGCTGTCTATCTGCCTGCTCACACCCCATTAACATATCACGGAGATTTGCTGTTGTTCAAGGCAGACAAGGGCTCTAGGGAGTGAAATCTCATTTTCAGCGCTCCCAGGAGCACATGCCTCTTCTGACCTGCAAGGGAGGCAGCAAACTGCTAGCCCAGGGTGCGGCTTCAGGAAGTATGGTCCGAAGTGGCCATGGACAGTCCAAACATTAAAAGATGAAAAAGAGGAAATAAAAATCCTTCCCAAAAGAAGGATCTCAGATCCTGGACGAGGGAGCATTTTTGTCCAGGTTTAAGGCTTTTGATAGTATCAGCAGGGGCAGTTTGGGGTTCAAATCTAGCTTTCTAACAAGTGCTTCATATGCAATGGAGATGCATCCGTGGTTGCTCACCCAGGAGAAAGAGCATCTCTAGGCAGGGACTGCAGATTGCTGCTATATCTCCATTTCACACTCTGCTTACGGTCACAGTCTCTCTTGCGTTTCACAGGGGTACGCTGCTGAGCGCGGTCCAGGGTGTCCCCCTCCGATGTCCCCCGCGCCAGCACATCTCCGTGCCGTCGGGCAGGGACAGCAGCACATGATGCGATGGGGCAGCAGCTGTCTCACGCTGGTAGGACCGCTAGGGACGTATCTTGTCTGCAGTTCTGGTAGCAATTCTGGAACGTGATCCAAAATTCAAATTATGCTTTAAACTTAATTTATCTTAAATGATATCACGTCCTAATAAAGAAAAGCACAATTCTGTTAACACTGCTTCAAGTCAGATTGCGTGTCAGCCCAAGGGCATCCGGGTCCTGTGTCTTTTCATTACCTTCCTGTTGTACATTTTTATACCCACAATTTTGTAATTCCTACCTATGATAGCTAAAAGACACGATCAAATCAGATCAGATTCTGCTAATATTTAAATGCAAAGTAAAGGGAAAATAAAAATATTGAGTCTCAATAACTGAAGAATCAAAAGAAAGAAGCCCCTCTTATCAACCAATTTGTCTTATTCTTTAAAGCCATAGTAACCGTGAGGATTAAAATCTTATTTTCTTCCATATGTTTGGAAGGACCAATTATGCTGATGAATGTGGCCTTATCTCAGTTTGTACCAAAATATGTTGTGGTTACTGGTAATTCAATGAAGCCAGCGGACCTGAGCTACTACTGACTATGCTGAGCAGAAAATCACGCATAAGGAGATGCTGTATTTTCTGCTTATTTACTCACCTCCCTTAGGCTGTACCAATTCAAACCCGTCTCTTCCCCAAAGCTTCACACCCCAGTCCCAGTGCAGACAGGACGAGATGCTGCTCACCTGGGGACAGGAGCAATTTCAAGGACTTTGAGCAGGGCATCGTGCTCAGACCGTCCCTCTGCAGCAGGAGTCCTGCGCTAGCTCCGTGTGTCTGGCACAGCTGGAAGGAAAGATGGACGCTTTCAGTGTGAGCCAGGGTCACCAACCGAGGCCCAAGTGGTGCAACAACCCTCATGCATTGTTTCTGATGAAGGCCATGAGCTGAAGGAGCCACCTCCAGGAAACTGAAGGAGGGAAATGCAGGTCACATCATCTGGTGGTGATTTTGTGGCATTAAAGTCATATTCTGGGATGAGGATGACGAGGGCAGTATGCCATACTGAAAAAGAAAATTTCATTTTTTGTAATCTCAGAAACTGTACGGTTCATGTGTGAAATGTGGACTTCCCACTGGTTTCAAAGTTCTAAAAACAATGGAAAGTTCAGGAACATTCTTCTCAGTAATTCCAGTTTGCAGTGGTTTTAATAATATAAATGTTTCCTGAGGTTTGCATCATCACTTATTCAAGTTCAGTGGGGTGTGCATCACTAATGTGGGAATAAGGAAGAGAATTTACATTTTCAAAGTAACTTTTCAAAATTAGTTTAAATATTGATGCAATTTCCTAGAAAGCTTTGAAATTAAATCTATTTGTCATGACAGGGAAAGCACTAAGCCAGGAAAAAGGTCAGTGTCATTTTACTACAGATGAAACTTCTCTTTCTGTATTGCTCCCATACCGAACCAAACTGGCGTGCGCAAGGGTGCTAATACCGCCACTCCGGGGAAAATTAATTAATTAATTAATTAATAAAAAAAATGTTATTAGAAATACCTTTTGCGCCATCAATAATATTGTATACATATTGTACATACTTGAATTATTACCATCATTTTAAATACAATTAAAACCATTTATTGTTGAGTTTCTAGAAGCACGATACAAAGCTAGAATAATAGATGATCATATATAACGCTGGAGAAATTTTGATAGGAGTTGGTGATTAGACAAGAATAAATTGTCATTGCTACCCACATGAATGGACAGAAAATATATTTTTTTCATAAATGTAATCAAAACCTTGAGGGTTTGCAGTTTGGTTCCATTTCACATGTATCTGGGTGCAATTATCCAGTTTGTTCTACAGGACTTCTCTCTGTTCAATTTTGTGAAGTGAGAATGGACAATGATTATTTAACCAAACAAAAAGGAAGGATTTCAGCCTTAATCGTGGCATTTTTTTCCCCCTTTTCTCTCTTTTTTGTGTGAACAAAGCTGGAAATTTTACAAGGGGAAATGGGCATACTTCTTTCCCCCTCCCAATGCAACAAGGGGAAATGGAAAACAGCTAAAACATTGTAAGTCAAGAAAAGTATTATTTGTTGCAAGTTTTTCTGTAAAATCTGTGTCCTGAGAAAAATGAAATCTGTTTCCTAAGAATTTTCAGTGGAATTTATTTCTAATTTAGCTTTAAATCTTAAAAGATCCGACTAGAATTTTAAAATCTGTTTGAACTCTCTAAAGTTGTCTCCTTGTTGTAGGCAAAAGCTTTCTGTCCTGTGAAAGCTTCCATGGGTCATATTAATTCCTGCAAATCCACTGGTTTTCATTTTAACAACTATTTCTAAGGGAACCATTGAAACCCATTTCCTGCTGAGTTCTGGCTTCGGGTTGTGCTATCAACGTTATTCTTTATAACACAACATTTCTCAAAAGACTGGGCACTGAAGACGAACGGTGAAGAACCCACCAGGGCAGAAGGGCTGTCAGACACAAACCCACAAGCGCCGGGGCCGGGCTGCCGGTGGCTGCAGGTTCTTGTCTGTGTCCATCACGGGCGGGTGTGGGCATGCGGGAGGGGGAAGAGGAAAGATGCACCCATCCTCAGGTACAAGCCCCCGACTTTCTCCTGGCATGACCGGGCCCCTGCAGAAGCTGGTGCACTTCACATACAGCCTGCAGCTCCTTCAGCTGGTGGAAAATGGGCCAGAGTTGTTCCCTGGCTGCTCATCGCTGGCTGCAGCTGCATCCCCAGGGCAGAGCAGCATCCCCTGCCTGCCGGGACGGGAGAAGAGCCTCTCCTCAGCCCACTGCCCGTTCCAGCTTTTAAACAGGTTGTAGCCGTGATGGTCTAAAGACATAGACAAGCCAGGGCTGGTGAGTGAAGGACAGAGCATTTATTAGACAACTGCTCTGTCTGGAAGGAGCAGCCGGGCGTGCGGGCACAGCGGGTCCCGCTTGGGATTCCTGTTGGCATTTCAGCCAGCCAGCCACGGCGAGGAAAAAACCTTCATTTTGATCATCTGCCTGGCTTTGGGGGTGTTCTGGCAGTCACCCAAACTAGTTACTTATCCTCCTGTAGTGTAAGAGTCTTTCTGAAGTCAAATGAATGTTTTCCATTTTGAAATTTACCTTTTCATTCAAAAACATATTTAAAAACAATATCAACAAATGTTGTCTTTTTCCCTATTTTTTTTTTCTTCTTTTTCTTAACTTTTATAGCCCTGCTGAAGCTGTGGTTCAGATCCAGCCTTTAGGAAGCCAGCAGGACTTTACCAGGCTTCTCACATGTACAGAGTCCCCATCCCTGGAGGTATTTAAAAGCCGGGCAGACGAGGCGCTTAGGGCCATGGTTTAGTAGTGGACAGGTACGGTTGGACTCGATGATCTTAAAGGTCTTTTCCAACCAAATGATTCTATGATTCTATGATTTCTGATTCTGACTTTGCTGCTGTGGAGAGACCCTTGACGGTGGCCAGATAGCAGGATATCGACATCTCTTTCACTACAGCCTTGTGCAAAGTGATGAGGAATATACGCTTTTCTACCGGCACAGGTCCCAGGAGCCGAGAGCTCCTTTGGCTGATGCACCTTTTGAAGGGAACCACAGGAATCCCAGGCTCTGTGCTGGCTGGGGACCTACAAGCCAAGCGTTCACAGTGTAGCCCCAGAGCTGGCTTATCTGTTAAAAACCATCTTGGTTGGAGATTTGTGCCATTCATCGCTTTATCTAGCTGCTTTTCCTGGAGAGAGGAAAAAAAAAAAAGGTGTTCCTTGGAGAGGACGAAGCAAACACTCACATTTATTTGTAAAGTACACACTTCTGTATTGCCCTGATATCAGCTGCTGGTTGTGCCACTGCCTGGGAAGCGCTGAAGAAACAGTGTTTATCACCAAAAGGTCAATACCGCAAATAGGCAACTTGCACTTCGCTTTGCTACTATAGCGCGGACAGCTGATAGTGGCATAATAAGCTAACTTTTACCCTTTAATGTTGTCGGGGTTTAACCCAGCAGGCAGCTAAACACCACACAGCCGTTGGCTCATTCATCCCCTGTGGGATGGGGAGAGAATCGGAAACAGGTAAAACTCGTGGGTTGAGAGAAGGACAGTTTAATAGGACAGAAAAGGAAGGGAAAATAATAATAATAATAATAATGATAAAAGAATATACAAAACAAGTGATGCACAATGCAATTGCTCACCGCCCGCTGACCGATGCCCAGCCAGTCCCCAAGCAGTGGCCGTGCCACCACCCAGCCAACTCCCCCCAGTATTTTTGTTCAGCAGGGTATGTGGTATGGAATAGCCCTTTGGGCAGGCTGGGTCAGCTGTGCTGGCTGTGCCCCCTCCCAGCTCCTCGTGCACCTCCAACCTCCTCGCTGGCAGGGCAGATTGAGAAGCTGAAAAGTCCTTGACTTAGTGTAAGCATTGCTCAGCAACAATGAAAACATCAGTGTGTTATCAACATTATTCTCATCCTAAATCCAAAACGCAGCACTATGTCAGCTACTGGGAAGAAAATTAACTCTATCTCAGCTGAAACCAGGACAAATGTTTACAAACATGTTAACTTTGTCTTGTGTTTGTTATAAAAACCTGACTTTGTAAGCCTCTGTACAACCCACTGCTGAGGAAGCAATGACCATTTGATGCAGCTTTTTTTTTTTTTTTGTAATACAAAGAATAAGATTATCAGGAAATAATATTGTCATGATAAGCAATGTGATGTAATAAGCACAAAGACTGCAGGCTCTGCACTCTGACATGTTTATCTTGTAAGATAATGTTATGCCAAAGTCTTCCCCAGATAGATGATATGCCAAATGTAGAAGAAAAACACAAATCTTCTCCTTATTCATACTAAAAATTGGAAAATTGGAAGTGCAGTGGAAAAGCAGAGACATAGTATTGCCCTTGCTTGCTACTGTCAACGCAGCGTCTTCAGCAACTTGGCTCCTGAAAGTTGCTGGGGAAAAAAAAAGAAAAGAAAAGAAGAGTTCAGTTCAAACTCAAATCAGCTCTTCTGGCTAATTCAAATATATTTCTGTGGTTTTAATTACAAGCAGGGTCAATGCTGCGTTCTTGTCAGAGGGCTGCCATGGTGCAGGCTGTGGTTTCGGCTTTCCTCCTCAGCTGTGACTCAGTTTCCAGCGTCAGGACCCAAGAAGGCAGCTTTTGCCCTCACCGCGGTGGGGTGGATGTTCCCCATGGCCCTGGCCACCCTTCGCCACAGTCCCGGAGCTGTGGGGGCTCAGGGATGTTGTCCGGGGAGGGGACTGCTGCCCCTGCCTGCTCCTGCCTGCCCTTGCCTGCCCCTGCCTGCCTCTGCCTGCCCCTGCCTGCCCCCGCAGCTTGCTCCCAGGGGCTGAAGGATCTGGGGCTATGCTGAATGTGGCTTGCTTGATATTTGCAAAGAAAGACAGGATCGTGCCCAAGGGACTTCAATGCCGTATCCTCCGCCACCCTCCTCTTCCAGCAGCTCCTTGCATCTGTCAGCATAAGCTCACTCATTCCTAAATCATTTTCAGATTTTGTATTAATTTTTTAATCATCTGGATATGAATGATTAATAAATGTTTAACAGCTCATAAAACATTTATCATGTTTCCCTATGGTAGGTGCTCCATCTTCACTTGTTATCACTGGTGGGTATGAAAAATGTCTACAAGGCTACAGAGTGAGGAAGCAGCCTTTTATCTGCCTCACCAAATGCAGCACTTGTTTCTTTCCAGAAAAAGCAGTCTTTAATGGAAAAACAGGTGAGGAATCCTGATTAACTCTGCAAACACCAAGGTGCGAAAGTGTCTGCACTGGAATAACTCAGCTGCCCTAAAGATCGTTCTGGCCAGGGATTCAGAAGTGGTCCATTCCAGACAGCGAGAATAAGGAGAGCAGTGTGTGCAGGAGCCTTATGTGTCTGCTCCATGTGAACAACCCTCTTCTGACACGGTCATTCTTTTTGTGATTTTCAGTGTTTATTTTTGCATTGAATTGTCTTAGGAAGTTGCAGCTTTCAGATGGGTAAGTCATCACCATCAAATGACGAGGAGAATTCCTCCCTGTATTTCTTTTCTCATTAGGGATTCAGAGGCACTGAAGCAGATTCTGCCTTTGGTTGCTCACCACGCAATCAACCCCGTCCCATCAACATTTCAGAAGTGTCCTCCACGGCATCAGCAGCATTGCCCTGGACCTGCTCTGAACCAGGGGAGTTTCTCCTAACCTCACCACCTGGGCACTGAATGCCACCGCCATCTCCCTGATGGGCTGCTCCAAGCACAACAAATCTGGCCAAGAGTCCAAACTCCTTCAGAAAGCAGCAAATCTTGGCCATCAGGTCTACTGCTACTCTACTTAGAATGACAGGCAATGGCCTCAAGTTGCGCCAGGGGAGGTTTAGATTGGATATTAGGAAAAATTTCTTTACTGAAAGAGTGGTCAGGCACTGGAACAGGCTGCCCAGAGAGGTGGTGGAGTCCCCATCCCTGGAGGTGTTCAAAAAACATGTAGATGTGGCACTTTGGGACATGGTTTAGTAGGCATGGTGGTGGTGGGTTGACGGTTGGACTGGATGATCCTAGAGGTCTTTTCCAACCTTAATGATTCTGTGATTCTGTGATTCTGAGTGCCTCAGACCTGCCCCTGTGCTCTGGGCAGCTGAGCGGAGAATGGCAAGCACGGTTTATCTCCAAAGCTCTCAATTGGTGGAGTGAGCCTGTTATGACTAAAGAAGAATTAATGAATAAATGAATGAATAAATAAATACATGGGGAAAGGCTTTTGGTGTGATAACTCTTCTTAAAATACCATCAAACGTTCCTCCTTTAAGATAAACAGATCCATACCAGAGACAGGACCAAGTGTGTAGAATAAACACATCCAGCAAGCGGGGACTGCTTTGTGTTCCCAGCATGGCCTCCTTGCCTGTGGGTAGGGCTAACAGCCTTCACAGTCATCTCCTGAAAACAGGGTAAAGCCTATTTAAAGGAACCGTAAATGCAAACCAAAACATTTCACTGTCAAAATGGTTCTGCTAGGGAGAGGCAAAAGGGATAAACCCTTATAATATGTTAGTATAATAAAAGAGTGTGTTCAATACCTTGAAAAAAGTACTGGAAGATGCTCAGATGCCTGCTGGGAGAAAAATACCAGCACCTTGTGAACCGCTCTGCTGGACCAGTCAGCCTGGTACCTCTGTCATGCTTGAGATATTCCACCTGTAAGCTTCCGAAGTGTCCTGTGCCCGTCTAAGGCTTTGTGCCCATGGGTGTGTGTTTAATTTGCATGATATTAAACTGTGATAAGTGGGAATTCTGCATGTCCACTGGCATTCAGTGCAGTAGTAGCACTGGCAAGCTAGTCTAAAATTGCGTTTGCATTTGAGCATGGAGGCTTTTCCTAACTGCCGTCTTCAAATTTTGCTCCATTAAATAACGTAGCTGTCCCTTGCGGTAAGGCTGCCTGCAGACACTGTGCAGGTGTGGTAGTTACTGAGGTGAGCTGCTCCATCTTTTCAACACAGCGCCTGGGCGCTGACCTGGCATGAGCTGTTTCAGATGTGTATTAGTTTACCTCAGTGGACATAGTCTAAGCAATTATGCCCTTTACTTTAATTATTACAGAGTACAGCCCAAATATAATCCAAACAAGGTTACCAGGAGTGACTTTTCTTCTAAAAGTTCCTTTTTCAAGGTTATTCTTTAATATGAAAAAATCTTATCTCAAAACCACTCAAAATTAAAAATCTGAGTATAAAAGTAGCTACCTCTACCTGGGTGAATAGCAGGGGAGTTTATTTTGTGGTATTTAAGTTCACTGCCTGTTTAAAGTTCTAGTAGATAATGAAAAAATAATAAAATGCAGAATTTAATGCAGAATTGGCTGTGACTGGTCAGGTCTGTGTGATGGCTGCAGCAGCCTCCGGGGCTGGGCCCTGCACCCTCTCCTCTGCCTGAGCATCTGCCAGGGGAGGCGAGCCCTGCCTCCTGCCCCCCCGCCGGCTCTCCCCGAAACCCACCCCCCTGCCTGCTCCTCTCTCCTTCTCCCGTCCCCTTGGCTTCCTCCTTCCCCTGTTGCTCTTCAGCGCCCGACATTTCTGGCGAGGGGAGCTGACCCCACTGGGTTCGTCTCTGACAGCCATGAGGTCCCCAGTGATGGCTTTCAGTGGGGGGAGCTCCAGATTTGGCCCCCCCAGGAGAAATGCTCCCCTGCGCCTGGGCAGCCCCCCAGCCCTGCTGCCATGCAGCCCGGGGAGCCTCCAGGCATCACCCCCTGCTTGCACAGCCCCCCCCCCCGGGTTGTGGTCTTTTGGGTAGGACATTACCTGAAAGGTGACATTTTGTGCTCTTTTGGCCAGAGAACACAAATCCACCACACTGACCAAGTACCAATAATTATTCCAGCTGGATCTGTGAAAATAATTGGAAAACATGTTTTCCAAGTCAAACAGAACTGTATCTTTCTTCCTATTTTTACCAAAAAGACTGGTGCTTTTTCACTTTAATTTTTTTTTTAATTGTAATGATTTTTTCTTTTAAGATTAAAGAGATTGCTTATGAAGGATAAGAAGCAATGATATACATTTATAAATAAATATAAAGCATTATAGGATAAAACTCTACAGAAACTGTCATCTGACATCATAGGCTGTTTGAGTAAAAGCAAATACTCTTCAGAAAAAAAAAATAGAAATATGTGGTATATTTATTTATAGATAAATGACATTCCTTCAACAACACTGCTTCTTTTTTGATTTTCAACATTTCCCTCAGATCAGACATGTCTTTCTGTTTGTCAATACAGTCAGCCAATTCAATTAATATTTATCAAGACTACGTGGATGACAAATGGCTTTGCTTGCTGCAGGGATTTGGTTATCTTTGGCAACTCAGAGTAACAATTACTACTATTAAAAAGAAATAATTGCCCTAAGTGACAATTCAGCACACAATCAAACTGTACATAATTGCATCTAGTACATTGTATTATGTGACATTATGTCAAAAAAGAAATCTGAATCATAAACTGAAAGGCAAAGTCACTTCTGTGCTTTTGACACAGGAATAAAGTGCGCTTGCTAAACCCAGCAGACTGAAAATAATTGGGTGCAGGAAAAAAATAATTCAGTTCCAGTGCCACCAGCAGCGCACCAGCCACACCAGCACCCCCGGGAGCACCGCGTGGTCCGTGGTGTGGGGGCCCCCCTGCACCACCCCCAGCTTTTAATCTGATTTTAGCGAATGATCCCCGCGTGCAGAGCCGCGTGCTGGAGGTCGGCCCTGCTGTGCCCCGCGCATGCGGCCGCTGCCCGCTTCGTGCCCCGTCCGTGCCCCAGCGTGCCCAGCTCTGCGCTCGGCACCGGCACCCCAGGACAAAACCCAGCACCTCACCTTTAGGGAGGTAAGCAGTGCTAATTCACCAGGCAGTTTTTAAAGATGTATTTTAAAATTAGCAAAAGGTGGCTATTTCCCCTTCTCTGGGCTCTTTGTATGCTACGACCTTAGGGAAACTCGTTTCTAGCAGCCGGAGCCATTTTTCAGCTAATGAGGGACATGTCCTTAGACCATCTGCAGAAAGTGGCAGCCCTCTGTGATGTGTGTGCAGACTTTTTAAAGAGAATTCCAAGAGTTCATACCTCTAAAGATGCTTCTACAAATTGTAAAAGATTAAAACTAAGATCAGTAAAGTGGGGAAAAAAATATCTCTGGCTAAATCTTTGGAAGCGTAGCTGTCGCTCTGCACTGGAGCGAAGGTCCCTCTGGCCCCACAGTGCTGAGAGTGGCCAGAAGGGTTTTTTTTTGAAAGAAAATGTAGGAATGGAACAAATGCAAAGAAGCATCAGCAGGAAAGGCGCTCCCTGGTGCCGCTCCGTGCTGGGGCATCACCTCGCCTCCAGGGCTGCCCCCCCTGCCCTCCTCTCCCCTGAGCTCCTGCATTTGGTTCTTTGAATCCTTGCAGCCCTTCAGTACCCGCATGTGCACGAAGAAACCCCTCGGTTGGTTTTTAACCTCCATGTTTCCTTTTCCAGACCTGACATAATGCATTTCTGAGGTTGCTGCCGAGCCCTCAACCACCTTTTTCATAGATCAGCCACGTGTGACTCAAAGATCCTTTTCCAGTGAGGTATTAAATGGTTTGGTGGCCTTCATCCCACTTCAGTAACGAGGGCTTCCTCCCCTGCACCCATGCACATCACTTAGTTTTCACCTGTTTGGATTTTGCTTTGTTTTTTATTGCCCATCCCTCGGTGCCCCATGGCTCCCGTGGCTCTGAGGGCTCGATGCTGCCCTTGCCACCACCCCGAGGAACCCGTTTTTGCCAGCAGACCGTGCCAGCTCGCCGTACACTGCCTCATCCTTGCCACTCATGAATACACCCATCAGTGCAGGGCCCAGCTCTGATTCAAGCAGGGGCTCTGCTGAGAAACACAACTGTTACCCTCAGCCTCTGTTCGCTGCCTCCTCGCAACACGTTTCTCTCCGTGAGCGTTTTTAACTTCCATTCCACGTCAGTTCCTGAAATGGGGAAAAAAGGTGCCACCATTACCCCAATTACATCTATTCACTTGCTTGGGATTTTCTTATTGCCTACGTCCATTATACTAAAAATAACTATGACGAGCTCATTTAATTTTAGCCTATGAGTGTCTGTATGAATATTTATAATACTTCACATTATAAATGCTGAAAAGTTCCAGACTCTGAAAACATGATGGCAGACCCCAGGGGAATAGAATAGCTTTTTTTTTTTTTTTTTTTGTCCTATTTCAAGCCAGTTTCACACATCCTGTATTCCGAATGTGAAGTCTAGCACTGAATGTTTAAACTGCTTAAAAGACTTATGATGTTTTGTGCTTGATGAACACAGACTAAGTTCCCATGCAAGAAAAAGCGAATGTTTCCAGAGGAATTCCCTATGAATTTATGCAAGCAGAACATACTTATTAAAGTACTTTTCTGCTCACATCTGGCTTTTACGTCCTTTTCATTTCCAGATACACGAGAAAATATGTATTATCAGCTCTCACCTGCCAAAACCCAGAGCTTCAGACAAGCAAACTCTTTTCACCTCCCCTAAAACCCTCACTGCACCCCGGGACTGCTGGTGCCGAGGGTCTTTTGAAGAGCTGCTGCAAAAGAGGGAGCTCTTCCCATGAGCTCTGCTCCAAGGAAGGTGTCTCGCGGCGTGGGAAGAGCTAGACAGAGTGCAGACCAGCCGTGCCGCCTCCACGCAAGCAGCCCAGCACGGTGCAACAGGCTCCCATCACATGGTCCCCTTCTTTAATGAAGCAGAGCTGTGTTTTGAGGGATTGCCCTCACAAGTCATGAAGTATGGGATAATGGTGAGCAGCTAGACAATGTATTCCTAACTGGAAAAGAGGTTTAATTGCAGCCAAAATGCTTGTATAAAGGCTGTTTAGGATCTAGGAATAACCAGATGGGTTTGTACAGGCAGATGTCTTGTTCCATATCTTTTCTGTACCAGTGGACTGGGTGTGCACAGCAGAGGAAGATGTCTGAAATGCTTAGGACTCAAACGTGGAAAATCTTCCCTCAGGGGAAATTTCTCCTAACACCTTCTGGTGAAAGGGTATTTTAAGCCCTGAAGCATGAAGAAATACCCAAAGAGCCAGTTCGGGGCTTTCCAAGATCGCTGTCTTACCAGGACATGCGGGTAACACCATCTCAGCCCATCTCTGTGCTTCGTGGAGCCTTTGTTTTCCTCTTGAAAACAACCTCAGCAGAGAGAAGAGGTGTGTAACTCTTCTCTATTACTCAGTCATTTATATTCCATCTACTGCGGGGTGCATTTACAGCAGATCAGCCTATTGGAGTGAGGTTTTTTAGCACTTGAGCGTAAGAGCCAGGATATGAAAAACTGTTGAATTAAAGCCTTTTCCTTTATAGGTCACTTTGAAGAACTAAGTTATTAAAAGAAAGAAAGGAAGCCAGGGGCTTCAGGGCTCCATGATTCCAGTATCAGAAATAGAGGGAAACATGTGACAGAAGGAGGAGGTCCTGGGCAGAGCCTTGGTGTCACTTTCCATCTACCCAGCGGAGGATGCGAGGAGAACACTGGGGGACAGATGCAGAGATCCGACGCTGCTCTTCCCCGCCTCCTCTCTCCTCCCCCAGCTCTGAAACTGCACCCAAGAGCAGCTGCGAAGTAGAGCTGAAAAAGAACGGAAATGAGTCAACCTCAGATGCCAGCAAGAAGGCAGAGAAAAAGACAATTCTGAGCGCCCCGCTGGCTGCTCTCCTTCATCCCTCTCTTAGCAGAGGACCTGGAAGGGGTGGCATTCCTCCTCTTCCCATGTCCCCCTCCTTCACCGCTTCTGCCTGCTCATCCTTTCTGCTCTTGCATGACGGTGATGGCCCTACACAACCTTTTTCATCTAGTGCTACCACCGCCTTGGAGCACTTGAAGTGCCATTATTGTTGCTCTTTAGAATTCAAGGTTTCTGTACAGTCAATACAAGCATTGCCAGAGATGACGACCTCTCTCTAGCTTTGGAAATTTTACATCCTTCTCTCTTCTCTGCTTTTCATTTTGTCTAATTACCTGATCTATAGTTCCAAACAAGGATCAATGGGGCTGTATTACAACAAATTATTGTTAATTCTCTTTTAAAAAAAGGCTCAGAAAGTGCTATCGAATATGACACTTCTACTTACATAAAGCAAATTAGCTTTCTGTTGGAGCTTGAGAATTGGTGGCCAATCCACTACCGATGTCTCAGGTTCACTTTCCACTAAGGATATGATTTTTTTATTTTCCAAATACTTTAGGATTTTTTCACCCACTTTCACAGTGAGGCTCTGTATCCTTAGCACTGTACCATGACACTTTTTTTTTGTAAGATTGCACTCTGGTTGCAGAGTGTGTTGGATATGCAGGGAGATGTGCTCTGCGGGAGCCCCTCTGCACGGTGTGTGATTGCTCCCATCTGTGATGTGTTCCGTCAGATTGGCTGTATATTAGTGTATTAAATGTTCTTTTCCAGTAGCACCTATGATTTTTTCTAATTTAATAAAGGGGTTTGTGTTTCCCTGAGGTACGCAGGGAGACATCTAGGAGCTGTAGCAAATTGCTCTGCCTGGAGAAGTGGGGTCCTTAGTGGTTTGCTGGTTATGAGTCAATGCCTGCTGGACACTGACCTTCCCCCCTCAAAAAAAATCCCTTGTTTGTCCAGCACTTCTCTCCTCACTCTCATTGCCCCACACTGTATCCTCTCCTGAGCTTCAGTTCAGTTGCCTAAAATGAGGTGCCAGTCTAACCTCGCTGAAAGAGTAAGGCTATCAGAAAGTAGGATTAAGTTATGGATTTTGAAACATCAAAAATAAGCTAGTTTTAGATATTCCCTACTATGGCCACCTTGCAAACAGTGCAACATAAACTAAAGTGAATGACGTAAAACATGTCTCATGGTCAAGCAGTCACCATCCACCGAGTCCAGAACTCGGTCTACCACAAGCAAATTATTCAGGTGTACTGGAGTCGTCCCTCCAATAATGCCCCCCTACACACACACACACACACACAGTTTCTAGTAACAGGGCAAAACCTAACTTTGTACAGTTATTCAGGCAAACTCGGAGCTAAAACAAAATGACCTGTGGATGACAAAACTCAAGCTTCCTGCTGAAGGATGTTCTGGACCAAAACAGACCTATGGACATCAGGCACCTCAGGTGGCAGAAGGAGGTTCGTGACCCTGACCCCAGGCTATTCCACATGGTTTCACCCACCTAAAGCTGCTTCTGCTTCCAAACTGCTGTTCACATACCTGTTCTCTCCCTCACGCCAACAAGGGCGTGCGTCAGCCTGTGGAGTTGAGGGATGGAGGCCTCTGTACCTGAAGTCTCCAAATATCTCTTCCTCCAGGCATACAAGAGAGAAGTCTCTCAACAAGTGATGATGAAGATATCAACAGCAAAGTAGCAGCTTGTCTTAGCCAAGAGGGAAAAGACAAATACTGAGTTGTCTGTACTCTGTCATCTAGACAGGCAACCTAGATAGATTTGGTCATGGCCTTTCCAGTCCAACCTGCAAATGAGGAAAACTTTCCTGCCTTTGGAAACAGCGGGTGCAGATGCAAAGCGGTGCACAGAGCCGTAATCCTGCAAACCCCTTAGTCTGAGCACAGGAAAAAACAGACCAACGAGCGATACATGTGACTATTTGTGGTATCGAGACGAGAAGCATAACGTGTCTTCAGCGGTGTGCAGGTGCCTAAAGAAGAAAGGAGACTTCTTAGACTTTTAGGCTTTAAAGAGCTGGTGAAGTGGTCGACTCCACTTCCCTCTGCCTCGGCCAGGCTCGCCTTGCACAAGGATGCACATTCGGAAGTGCTGCTAGTCGGTCCCTGAGCCCTTGCACAGCTCTAAAGTCTTGAAAACCTGGCCTAAATATTTAATTACTGTGGTGGTTCTGGACTTCATCTCAAGGGTATTATTTTAATTAATAAAAGTCCATTTTTTTTTTTTTTTTCTATTAGATTGTCTTTGCTACCTTCCGTGGACTCTCTCCATTTGTCAGTTGTGCTTGAAGATCTGACACCGCTGGAACTCAGCTGAAGGGAAATATTGAGGATACGAGCATCCTTTAATCACCCGGCAACTGTAGCAAGAGAGGACAGGCAATAATAGAGAAAAGCAATCACAAAAAACCTGTGCTTTTAATGTTTCTATGGAAAGGAAGTGTGATACACAGACGTATCGCTTCGTTTAGTATGCACAAGATACGTCATGCTGAGCTGCTAATGAGATAGCAATTTGGAGGTTCGGAAGTAGTGGCTATGCTTCACGCCTACAAGAATCAATGAGAACTGATGGGTGAAGTTTTACAAAATTTCAGTGTAAGAATTAGCGAAGCTGTTGTGCCCCAATGAGGGGGTCAGATCTGGTAGCAGAGGCTCAATTCCTCACGTAGCTCATAACGGGGAAACGTGTGAATGATGTCTACGCAACACTGCAAAATGAGCGATTTACAGCGGCCATTTGGCGTAATCCATGCATTTTACATTTACTTGACTTGATGTGTGCAATACTAAGAAAGAGTGACAAATTGTGATTGATGGGAAAAAAGTAGAAACAGAAAATTATGTAAGGATAGCAGCAGAAAATATTGTACACAATCCTGGTGTAACTTCCCCGTGGAAGGAAAGAGTGAGCGTGTTTTGAGTGCAAAGGCAATGAGAAGCAGCTTCTCTCACTTTCTGGATCAGCTCGAGTTTTTTCTCCTAAAGGTACAGCAAAAAGGCGTACTTGTTTTCCATTTCAGAGTTGGAATTTCATAAATATTTTAATTTGCCAAGTGCTTCCTGTTTAATGTTTGCATACCAAGAAAATCTGAATGAACATTGCCTTGCATGAAATCCTCTGGAAACAAATTTTGGTGTCTTTGATTGCTTGCCCCACTGTGGAACAAGGCCAGTATTATCTGACTTGTCCTGTCTACTGCGAGCAAGCAACACTTTTGGATTATTTGTGTTTGAATTGAGTACTCTGAAGACAGAAAGTTTTGCTTTTGGCTATTAAAGAAGCAGAATAAAATAAATCACTTATGCTGAATAAATCATTGATCATGAGTTACATGTGAGTGCTGCTTGGTGTTGGCTCCCAGGTGAGATGAATGGGACACGTTTATGTGACTCGACTGTTTAACTTGCAGTCTGAATCTGTCCTAAGGGCTTCCCAAAAATGACTGTTACTGGGTTGAAAAACGAAGATGGGCAGGGATCAAATCCACAGCGTACAGCCCTACAACCTCTGCCACTTACCTCTTTGTGACCGAGTGAAGGTGGAAGTGCCAGCGGTGCCGTGAGGGCAAAATGTGGGTCAACATTTTCCCACCTGAACCCCTAAGCACTGAGCCTCCTCTGCTGCGTGCCCCCACCCGGGAGGGGTGTCCAGCAGCCCAGCACCTCTGCCTCCCAGCAGCACATCGTGCTGTTTTGAGGTTTTTACCTCAAAGTCAGAAGAGCAGGTCAGTGTGGTTTGAAGTGACCTTTGCACCCTCGTTGTGCTGGTATTGTCCAGCTCCTTCTGCAAGACAGCCCAGTGCATGAGACAGATAATATGCATTTATTTCAGCCTTGGATCAAGTAAGCGCATACATAACAACTTAGGTCCTTATGGTTTCTGGATTGATGGCGCAGTCTTGAGAACGGAGGCTGTCTCTGGCAAGAGAGAGCAAAAAGCTGCTGGCAGAAAGGTATTAACTTCACTGTGCTGCATTTTATGAGGTAACAAAGAGTGTCTTGGTTCTGTGCCTTGAAAGTAAATAGAACAATATTTCAGTCCTCCTTATTCAGTTGTCCAAATGCACATAACCGATTTTTGCAGATAGGGATTTATGTTCGCTTGTCAGCATCTAATAAAGTAGAGCAATTGAGTCTGCCATTTATTTCAGTGCTGTTGCCTTTATTTCAGTATCCTTGTGTACACCGCATGGTGCCTGCCTTCAGGTTTTTGCTAAGCAATATGCTCCCTTTGGCGGATCTGCGAGCACGCAGGGTGGCTCTGGACCGCGGGCATCCAAGCTGCCAGATTTTAGGGGTGTTTGGAGAGCGTGCCCAGCTGCCAGCGGTACCCCTGGGCATCCCCCACGCCAGGCTTGGTCTCACAGAGCACCAGCCCTCAGCCATCCTTCAGAGCTGAGGAGGCAGGAGAAGAAATGCACTTCCACCTTCCTGACCTGGTCCACACTGATCTGTGAGAGCACGCGTGGAAATGTTGTGTCCTACCTGACTGTGAGCCCTATTCCGCCAGCGTCTGCTGCTGGTAGTCATTACGGGCTACACAGACTCCTGGTCTGAAACAAGCTCAAATTTATTCCTGCGAGTCTTTCTGCTTCTTTTTCAGTCTAAGAGTTTGTTCCGCTTGGGGCATTTCCTATATTGCTCAGCAGCAGGGTGTCAATGTAATAACCTCTGTGACAGGGAGGCCTCCCTCTGAAAGGCTCCTAAATTATCACAGCCGGCACCAGAATCCCAGAGCATTTCCATTCTTGTTTTCTTTCTTTGTTTTTCATCTGGAATTTTGCTTTTAATTGAGCCACACTCCAGCAATTGCTCACCGAGACACCTCTTCTCGCTTCAGGCTTCTCGCGTTCGCGGTCCTGTTGGGTATTCCACGCAGCACACGCCAGGGCCCATACATCGGCGGAGGAGAAATACTGAACGTGCAGTGCTCTTACCACTGTCAATCCATACCATTTTCTTCTTGTGAACCCTGCAAGAAGATGAAACACGATTGTTAAATTGCAGATGGGATACTCGCATCGACTGACATCCCCTGCACATGCACGCGGCTGGTCGCAGGGCTGTCGGGTGACATTTCAGAGTCCTGCCTCTGCTGTGGATCAGGAGCGGTGGTTAGTTGTGTGTGAAAGGATTTTAGTGAATAGATCCAAGCTGTCAGAAAGCTGCTGACCCATGTCCTCTCCCGCCTCGCTCTACGCGTTAGCGAATGATGGGTGCCGGCCGGGGGGTGTGCGTACCTCCACGCCGGGCGTGCAGGGTTTGCCCGCACGATGAGACAAACTCCCATGGGCAAACTGGGAGCCAGGCATAGTTCTCATTACTTTGCCAGCACAATCCAGAAAGAAAAGAGGTTTCTATGCTTTGGTGGCACGGTTTTTAAAGATTTTTTTTTTTCCATGTTTTATTCAGCTGGAATTTGTATTTCAGCTACTAGTTCCTTGAGAGGAAATATAAATCGATCCAGACTAGCACTGGCCAGTTCCTCCTCAGAACTGTCTTGATAAAGAATTGCTCCGCAGAGACGGAGCACGGCAATGTTAGCAGAATTGCTGCCGAAAAACCCCAGGGGTCTTTGCAGTCAGAGTATGGTTTACAGCTACTTTGCTCTCATCTGATGGTGATGGCACTGCACTGATTTCTGAAGATCCACACCAAAGAGCAAGCGAGAGCGATGCCACTGGGATCCTGATCTTTTGCCACCGTTCATAAAAGATGAGTTGGTGGGGAAAGGGCTGTCGTGTCCCATCAGTTTTGGGAAGCACAATTTTAAGAATGATTTTACTCTGGATTTTTTCATAAAAAGTTTTGAAGGAAACGAAGAATGTTAGTTCACACGATGGTTTTCTTGAAATACTGCAATTTTATCTATGACGCATTTTTTAGAAAATGCACATTTTTCATCCTTCTAATATCCTCTCATCCAAATTTCCCGATGGAAATGTTTTGGACCTGCATTTTTAAAATTGCAAAAAGAAACCAGCGTTGAAATATTGAAACCCTTCTCTATGCGCATGTTTATTTATGTTCTTGATATAAGGTATCTTGACAAAAAATGTGTAGCTAGTTCCAGTTGGAATGTACATCCCAAGTGTTTCAGCTCTACATTAACACCTAGGAGAAGAGAAGGATGAAACTTTGACTCTTTTGGGGTTTATTTCATAGAGGATATGTTTGAAACACAAAGAAAAAAAATGAACAAAACACTGTTTTTGAATACCAGGTGCTAAAAAAGTCCATGGTTAAAATGTCTTCGTGACCCTTCTGCTTGTCCATCATTATTCACAAAGGAAGAGAAAACAATGACAGGGCTCAGCACCTGTGTCTGGAAATTCGAGTCTATAAATGAACTAAATATTTCCTACATTTTAGCTGTTCCAGTAAAATGAAATCCTGAACTCTATTTTATTGACTTTTTTTGGATGCGCTATAAATAAAATTGCATGCTGGAGGAGAACCCGGGGGTTTGGTGTTTATACAAACACAGGGAGATTCTCCTGTGTGTAAAATCGACTGAAATTAAATGAACTGGTGAAGGTCTGTATCATTCACAGCAGAAGGATTACCAGTGGTGCTGGCAGCCTCCTGCAGCAAGGGCTGTGCAGAGCAGAGCCTCGTCTCACCGTCAGCACAGGTCACGGTCGCTGAAGTTCCTCTTGCCATTTTCGAAGCGGTGCAGGGAAACACAGGGCTCCAAAAAAGCCAATAAAAGCGATAAGAGATATTTATAGTGATAACCTGGTGCTATTAAATATACCATTTTATTTTCTGTTTTAAAAATCGGTTTATTTTTTACAATTATAACATGCACAATTATAAATGTTACATTGGTTTTTATGAATCTGAACATCAAGGGGAACATTCAGGCACTGGCACAGGCTGCCCAGGGCAGTGGTGGAGTCCCCATCCCTGGAGGTATTTAAAAGCCGGGCAGACGAGGTGCTTAGGGACATGGTTTAGTAGTGGACAGGTACGGTTGGACTCGATGATCTTAAAGGTCTTTTCCAACCAAATGATTCTGTGATTCTATGATTGCATTAAAAAGAAATGTGGCAAGGTTAGGATATTTCCATGGAAGGCTATAAACAGCTCGCAAAATCTACCAATTTGAGCCTAGATACCCCATAAATAAAACCCTGCAGGTTGAGGACTGTAGGCACATCCTTACATCAAGCAGAAGTGTCCATCGGCACAGTGCAGGACACCTCCAGGCTCCAGCTGCTGGTGCTCAGCCCTGGGCTTCCACAGGGAAGGGACATCCCTCGGGGCTGGGTCTAGCCTGGCACCATGGTCTGAACACTCACTAGCAGACAGAGCTTGTTATTTTGTTCTTTTTCTTCCAAGAGGAGTCTAGTCTAGACACTGACGTGAACCAAGCCATGTAAGAGAAACCACCATGAGACCGATTCCTGGCACTAACTGCAGAACGTGGCACTGTAATGGTTAAAAAAATCCAGTTTCTAGAGAAATACAGTATTAACTTTTGCCTAGATCTCCTTGGGTTTTTTTCCTCCCAGTTGCCCTTTTCGCTTAAGTAGTTTTGTCCTCCTTCTCCTCATGATTATTCCTGATGTGTTCGCAGATGTCAATCATATCCTTAGTTCAACCATTTTGTGCTGGGCTAATCAAGTCAAAAACTTTTTGTTGCCCCTTGTAAAATACACTGTCCATTCTCCTTGTCAGCTTGTACCTGGTTGACATCAGTTTCCATCTGATTTTTTCCCCTGCACAGGCTCATACATTATTCCAGATGAAGTTTCTTCAGTGATTTGTGCAGCAGAATTACAGGGCAATATGTCCCGGCTGCCAGCTACCGCCCTTCCAGAAAACGTTTTTTTCTATTTACAGAAGACTTCTCTGTTAACATGAATCTTCTCTCAAACCACTTAGGAACCCGACAGGGCTACCCGGTGAGTAGCAGTTGATACAAATATATTTTAAATCAACAGACTTTGACATACTGGCAGCGTCAGCCCAGCATTTCTGCAGAGGCAGCCCTCCACGTAATGTATGTTGCGGTTCAGTGTTCTTCCGTCCCACCCCCCGTTTTATGATGCTCTGCTGTGCGTTCGCTGTGCTGAACAACAGCAGCTCCAGGCGGTTTCCACGTGCAGCCACGCAACAGCTCCTCAGGATCTGCTTTTCTGTGTTGCCCATGTTCCGTACCTCTCATGCCAGGCAGCTATGATGTGTTTAACAATGACAAAAGATTGTTTTGGGGCTCAGGGGATGGGACAGTGCTGCAGGCGTCCTACGTAATTAATTTTTACAGAGGTCCACTGAGTATCTGCAGCGAGGTCTTCCAGCTCCTCCCAAGGCCAGCTCAGCGGGATGCTGCAGGAGGTCCGGGAGGAGCCGGGATGGTGCTTCCTTCAGGAGAGACGTAGGAGATGCCCTGGGCAGGACTCTTATCATCTACCTTTAGACATTGCGCAGTTAGTTGTCTAAGCCTAAACTGATCATCCAGGCTCCGTCTCGAGTCACCAAGACAGATTCATCCCAGTTGTCTTCACCACTTACCTTCCACCATGACAACACCCTCGGGGAATGCCTGTCTCGCTCCATCGAGCACAGCATGCGTCCAGGTGAGTCATTTGGTATTAGACAACTAACTTTGAAATGTCTACAATGAAATAAGATTCATTTTCCCTCCTCTCCCCACCCCCCCAAAAAATTCCTGGGAATTCTGCAAAGTGGCAGTACCGAGCAGCGGCTGGCAGGGTCTCCCCGAGCTGCCTGACGCAGCCCCAGGCTCATGGCCGTCTGTGCTGCGAGGCGCTCTGCCGGCTCGTGGGCAGCTCGCCCGTGTTACGTGTTGCAAAGTTGGAGTTTTTCTCAGAAAGTGTCTTGTATTGCCAAATAAATGTAGTATTGAAACGAAGGTTTCTCTGGGCTGCACACCCAGTCTTGTTTTCAGTCAAAATTTCTTCACAATACCGGTTGTGTCTTGAAAATAATTAATTTGACAGGAAGTTAAAAAGAGAATAAAATTGAGAGGTTTGAAGGCTGGTTTCCAGTTCTCATTCCTCTGCCTTTATCTCACAAGGAAAGACTGCACACAGGTGTCAAATGAGAAGGCTGCTCGTAATTACACTCCTTAAACACTTAATAACATTTTCTTAAATTAATATATTCCCCATCTGTGTAGCACTTAAGATAGTCAGCTCATAATATTGCCTAGTTTATCAGTGTCAAATGACACATACTCAATCCATTGGAGAATATTATCAACAGATAGAGGCTTAACGTGCATTATTGCTCATTCAGCTAATGAGTGTGATTCGAGCTAGTACTTATAATTAATAACAGAACTCAAATACCAGTTGTAGTGGGGATGCTAACTTAGCTTTGTGCTGAAAAGCCGTGCAGATGTGAACGAAACCAAACCCCCACGAAACCAAACGCGATGAGGTGCCCCGTAGCCGGGGCGGAGGGCTGGGCGCTGCCGGGTGGCCCCGCGAGCAGGCGTGCCGCGGGCACGGGCCTCGCTCCTGCTGAAGGCCAGGAGGGGCCGGGGGGCTCGGGTGGGGAGGAGAAGACCGAAGGGTTCGGCAGTTGAAGACCTTTCATTACCATTGCCGAATGAACGCGGGGAAGGGATTCAGCAGTGCTGAGGTGCTGGGATGGAGCAGCGGGCTCCACACCTGGAGGATCTCGTGGATTCACCTGCAGCTCCTTCCAAGGTGCACAGGCTTTGAGGTGCAAGGGAGCCATGGCACCGGCTGCTCCAACCTCCTCTGCCATGACTGGTGGCACTGATGCCGAGGTTTAACAGCACAGCCCAGTGCTGCGATGGACCCACGGGGACACGGGGAGCCCCAGGGTGGGTGATGGAGAGCGGGGCAGCCAGGCAGGACCCGGCCACACAGCCCTGCCAGCGCTGCGGCAGTCTCCAGGCGCCCGAGTGGAGATGGCTGGCCAGCGTTCCTGACAAATAGCTGGCTGTGCCGCTACTGCTAGCCTTCTGACCCCGAGCAGAGCCAAGGACGCGGCCAGCTCAGGAGAGAGAGAGGGCTGTGCTGTCCCTGCGCGTGGCAGAACCCAACACTCTTTCGGTTTTTCGGATCTGCCCAGTTGTGTTGTGATCGCTGAACAGAGCTGGGTATGGGATAATTGGAGTTTGTTTTACCATCTCTCCTGCTGCTGGTTTGCTTTGGATCCTTAGTGTAATAGTACCTAAAAGCATTTGTGTCTCAATTATTTATATCATTTTTCGTAATTAAAATACGTGTTCATCCTGTCGCAGAATTTCTACTCTAACTAGTGCAGTGCCTTGCTAAATAAAAGCACATCATTAAGGTGCTTTTCTTTCTCTTCTGCACACTCTGGCCTCATTGACAGTGACTCAGTTTTATAGGAGGTAAAAATGTCAGGAGTTCATCTGTCCATGACCTTCTGCAAGGATACTGGATCAGGCTTCAAGTCTCCCGTCCTCCAGCTAGGCTTAATATGTTTCTGATGAGCTGCTGTGCTTGCATGTTCAAGCCAGCTGGGAATCAACTTACTTGATTCTGTTTAGTTTCCCCTTTCATTTTTTTTTTTAAATCAGTCTTGAAGGTTTTGCAGCTAAAACGGATCAAGTGAAGCGCTCTGCAGAGCCCAGCCCCACGCTCGCTGCCCTCCGAAGGGAAGGTGCACGGCTCCCTGTGTCCTAATTTGTTCTTCTTAAACATCCTCTCCCTCTTCCCACACACGTTAGCATTTCATGGGATCTATATCTCAGTTTACAAAACATAAATAATCAATTCAACCAGATTTTAAAAGAAAAGTGACAGAGACTACAAACCTGAGCAGCATTGACCAGACGGTTTCATGACTCTGTGTAAGGATTTGGTTTAAAACAAAGAGAGAGGTGGATGAGAAATTCAAAATGGAAGAAAAAAATCAGGGTATTGTGAGCTTAAAAAAAACCTATAGGCACTGGTGAGCCAGAGGGCTCAGCTAATGTCTGCAGCAGAGAAATTAGTTAGGTCCTGCTTTCCCGAATGACCGCGTACCCCAGTTTCCCAGGCCAGAAAATAGACTTGCTCTTCCCATGAAAACCTGGAGAAGGGGACTTGCCAGCGATGGGTAGGGGTGCAGGGGTGGTCAGCGAGGTGCAGATGTGAGCCAGGCTGTCAAGGAGGACCTGCGGCTTGGACCCCCGGGCTGTGGGGCTGGTGTCAGCCCCGGCAGTGTCTCTGCCTGGGATGCTCGTGGAGTCCCACCAGGTCAGCCTCTGGTGGCAGGGTCTGGCAGGATGGTTCTGGAAACCTCTCGGGAAACTGGTGGAAGAAGAGGGATTTCGTGAGGGACACTCTGGTGTGGTGTGTTGCTTGATGGGAGCACAAGGGATGATGCTCAGGACATGGCAGCTCTTGCCCTTCAGGGATTAACTCTCTGCTCCCGAGTATTGCAGATTTTGTGCCTAAACACATGACTTCAAAGAAAGTATAGTGGAGATGTCTAGTGGAAGCAGAAGCAAATGCATGGGAATACTTTAGGTACAGCTGATCGTGCCCTGGAATGAGGACACAGACGAGTTTACACGCAAGGTCCCTCCTACACTATTCCCTGTGATTCCATAAGCATAATGCTATCGCCCTGAGTCATGAGAAAATTGTGGCCTGTTTTCTGCTTGTGCATTTCTATCTGATGAAAACACATTCCCTGCAGTTCCCCTGGCTGCAATATTAGCCCATGGCTTGTCTAGTGAGAGCGATTATTTCTGAGTGGCAATAACAAGCAGAGAAGGCAGCATGCTGTCTTTCCCAAAACGACTGGCAATGCCTACCCCAAAATCCTAGAGAAGTAGATAAGACAGACCGAAAGTGGGAGAAGTGAAATATAAACTCCAGCGCACCAGCGTGCTGCCCCTGCTGAGGGTTCAGCAGCGAGCACCGTGCCGGGCTGGTGTCCCTCCTGCTTCCCCCAGCAGCGGTAACCTTTGCTCAAGGATGTTCCGGCGCAGGAGATGGGTTGTGCGTGACAGTCCGTGCAGATGGAGCAGGAGCTGTCCTGGTTGGGGCTGCAGGTGCCATGCCACCGGGTGGGCTGTTATGGGAGCGCTGCTTAAAGTACTGCTATAAGTACCGAGAATCGGTATATACAGTAAGTAAGGTGCTACATAACACAACTCTGAGAACCCCCAAAAACTCTGAGAGCAAGAAAATCAACATTGTGACCAGCGATTACTAAACTAATATAACAAATGTTTATAACAAATTTATCTTAACACACTCCGGTCAAATCTGTCATTATCTCAACCCTTTGTGCCCCACGTTGGGCACCAAAAAGGACTGTTGTGGTTTAACCCCAGCTGGCAACCAAGCACCACGGAGCCGCTTGCTCACCTCCCCACCGGTGGCATGGAGGAGGGAATCGGGGGAAAAAAAAATAAAACCCATGGGTTGAGATAAAGGCAGTTTAATAGGACAGCAGAGGGAGAGAAAAATAATAATAATAATGATAATGATAAAAGAATATACAAAACAAGTGATGCACAATGCATTTGCTCACCACCTGCTGACCGATGCCCAGCCCGTCCCCGAGCAGCTATCACTACCCCCCAGACGACTCCCCCAGTTTCTATACTGGGCATGATGCCATATGGTATGGAATAGCCCTTTGGCCAGGCTGGGTCAGCTGTCCTGGCTGTGCCCCCTCCCAGCTCCTTGTGCCCCTGGCAGAGCACGGGAAGATATAAAGTCCTTGACCAGTGTAAGCACTGCTCAGCAACAACTAAACCAGTGGTGTGTTATGAGCATTCTCCTCATCCTAAATCCAAACCACAGCACTGTGCCAGCTACTGGGAAGAAAATTAACTCTCTCCCAGCCGAAACCAGGACACCAGGTAGACCCGAGCCCATCTTGGCACAGGAGCCGTCGTGGAGCTTGGAGCCTGCCCAGCACAGGACAGCAGTAGCATCCAGCTTGCTCCCACCTCCGGGGAAAGCCCAGGGTGCATCGCTCAGGCTTTCGCACGCTGCCAACCTGGCAGGCGGGAGCGGGAGAGTGACAGGCAATTTTAAGACCCAACTCCAAATGAGAGTCAGTCTCCTTCAAAGCACTTTTATGCACCGTGGGCACTGCTGCCTCTCTGCAATCATGTTGTAACTGTAGATGTTCTGGCAGGCAAAATAGACTTCAGGATTTTTATTTTATTTATTTTATTTTTTATTGCTCTCTATTCTGAGGTCTCTTTCTCTGTTATATTGCTTATCCTTGTGAGAAAAATAACTGCAAGGAAGAATCTCAGAGAAATTGGAAGAAGATTCTTGCTTTGTTTTTGTTCCTGGTGTTTTGGGGCTTGTTTTGTTTTGTTTTGTTTTGTACTGTAATTGCAGACTCTTCACTGCTGAGCACAGGCTCCGAGCCAGGCATTGTTCCTTTTTTCCAGCTGACAGAAATTTTTCGTAACAACATTTCAGTCCAAGGGAAAAAGTTAAATATAAGCAGGATCAGGAAAATTACCATGCAGCATGGTGGAGAATTGCTGACTTGGGTCTGTTCCTGAGCAAAGGCGGCAGTGATTTCATGGGGCACAAGGGCTGGCTGCCTGGGGAAGCAGTCCTCGCAGGCGCAGGCTTGCTGCAGTGGCTTCCAGCACATCTGCAGGGGCAGCGTTATCGGGGTTCTTCCCCTCCACCCCCCACTCAACCGGGGCTGTTGGCAATCACCAGGTCTGCAGGTCAATGTCGCTGCTTGTGAAACAATTGCAAGTGCAATGACTTCTCTCCTTGGAGCCTGGGGAAGATGATGCATCCTTCAATAACCAAAGCGTAGCCCTGGGCAGGCTGCGCGTACCTCCATCACTCAACAATCTTTCTGCTTTCACGGTGACTTTGGAAAATAACCCCCAATCTGTAACGCGTGGTTCAGAGCATAACACCGTGGTGCTGATTTTGACGAGGCAAGCGGAGCCCGAGTGTGCCTTTGGCTGCTTGTCCCTGGTGAGCTGAGGGCAGCCTGGCACAGGCGTGCCCTGGTGAACCCTGCCTGGTAAAGAAGGTGTCCTCTTTACAGCTTCCTTTTTAATTCAGAAAAACAAATGAACTGTGAACGCACCTAAAATAGGAAAAATAATAGAATATAGGAATATATAATACAATAAGAAATATAAACTAGCATTTTTCCGTTCAGCAGCATCATTTTTCCTCCTTTCCTGTTGGGATCACGTGCGTGGTTGCTGAGAAGGGCAGGGACAGGGTGCTGAAGAGGGCTGATGGGGTGAAGCACAAAGGTTAGCTTGGGGCAAAGGCCAGGGCGAGCGCAGCCAGGCCGGGGGGTGATGCTTCTCCCGACCCCTCCCACGCCTGCCCTGGTTTGGTCTGAAGGTTGGGTTGGAGCCCTGTGGAGGTCTCTTCTCAATGGCTTCCCCCCACTTCAAGAAAACAAGTACCCTGAAGCAACTGAATACACTAGTTTTCCACCCAGGACTGCTTCAGAAGAGTGCTTGGACGTTCCCAGCTCCTTGGCATGGCTGTCTGAACTGCCCCGAGAGTCGTGGATCCTGCAGACATGGCTGGGGGAAAAAAGCAAAGGCAAATGGAGAGTGCAGCAAAGACAAGGTGAAGAAGACAGGCAGCCTGGGTCCACTGGGGTGAATCAGGAGTCACTTAAGTCATGAAGCAAACCACATGGGATAAAAGAGGCACCACGGGAAGTGGGGGTCTTCTGGGATCAGGGTTTCAGCCTCTCCCCCCACCCTCTGTGTGTGACCTGAGGCAGCTTCCTGCTTTGGGGCAGGTTTCTTAGGTTTGGTCCAGAATCAACTGAGATTGTACAATTGTAAAACTCTTGTACTGCTTTTAGAAAAAAGTATACAACAGTCAATTTGTTAATCTGTTTTCAATAGTCTGCAAGCCAATGAAATATTATTGAAGGAAGAATTGAAAAACAAGGGTGGCTGGAAGAACATACAGCACAATTCTAGAAAAGATAGATCCTGTACCCGACAGATTTCTTTGACAGAACAACTAATTTTCTAAGCAAAAGTCCATGGACTTCAAGAAAGCATATTAATAGTTACGTTGGAGAAAGCTGAGCCTAGGTGAGTCTGGAACAAGATAAGAAAGAGATAACAGCAGGTTGCATTGCATGGAAAATTATGGGCATAAGGAGTGGAGTTTCTCCATAGTGGGTTTTTGCAAACACTATAGTTCTTTCATGAGCAATTCTGGCACTAAAAGACAGTCATTACGTTAAACTTGCTGATGATGTAGAGCTATGATGCTATTGCCAATAAAGTTAGAATACATTAGAATATTATTGAGGCACAATGGTGACTTGAGAACAGCAGTAACAGATGCAGGGTGACATCCACCTGTACAAAACGCAGGCACTTACAATCAATAGCTGGAACATCTGCCATAACCTGCAGGTCCTCAGGAAGGATGGAGATGCGGGGATTGTCAGTCCCTGGAGAAGGACATAAGCCAGCTGTCAGATGCAGCCATGAAAAAAGCCACTGAATCGAAGTATTTGCCGAAAAGCCGTTCACCTGCGAGCTGCGGTGTCAGTGCGACTGCTGGTGCTGGTACCAGCGTTTCACCAGGGCTGCATGGGAACGGTGCGTGCAGCACCAGGCACCCCTCCTTGGGAATGGCCGGCTCAGACTGGAGCGTAGGGAGGATGGGGAAGGACAGCCTGCACCAGCATGGCCACGCCGCTTGGCTTGCTTTGCCTGTCGGGATAACATCTGCAAGGGAGCTTGCTTGTATAAGCATTTCAGGATGTGAGTGGGGAGGAAAGGAGCCATTCAGAGACTTGAAATGTCCAAAGAGCAAATGGTGAAAAACAACCAACCAACCCAACCCAGGAATCGGTTTAGACTGGAAATGAGGAAGGAAAAGTGAATTATGTCAGTGATGGGGTTCTGAAACTATCTTCTAGTACAAGCAACGGGGACAGAGACTGAACCTGCTATTTTGTAAGACAGAATTTTAAGCATTTATAAATGTGGCCAGGGAGGTTACAAACTGACTAACAATGCTGGTCTCCAGTCCTGCTCCATTCTAGTGTGTGTGTTTGTGTAAATCTATTGCAGATTGCCTCCACCAGCTTCTTCTCTTTATTTGAAATGCAAAGAGTACCTGAAATATCTTTCCTGCCTTGTACAGCCTTTACTGCATAATAAATAGCATAGTCGGTGATTGCTGTTTGAACCCAGTGACTACCAGTCTAACATGGCTTACAAATTTAATTAAAATGGAGGCTTCATGTGAGTATTAATAGAGACTTGTCAGGAATATGCATAACGTCAGTTACTTTAAGCTAATGCTTTGCATGCGAGATGGGGCGGATGGTTCACTGTGCTCTTCGCTGACAGTGCAAGGCAGTCGGAGTGCTGCTGCTTTACGCATTAACAGAACTAAGAAAGTAAATCCCCAGAGGGGTAGCGATCTAGCTGTGTGATTCCCACTTACTGAAAGCGATTGTACTATCTTCTCTTCCCATGTTTTGAAAGCACACACAGAGAGTACCTTCTGTGCTAATCAAGTAGGTCAAATAGCCCTATTTTCTTTTTTCCTCAAAATCTCATTCCTCTGCCGGGATATTCTCAACAACATGCTGATGCCTCCTCCAGACTGATGACTGGTTTTTCTTACCCCACCAAATCATTCAGCCCTTGTCCTTGCATGCAACTTGCCTTCCATGCTACCTTCAGCTAAATATAAATGCAAGCCCTGTGTGCTGCTCACGGCTGTTTCTGCAGTTCATCTCTGCAGGTCTTGAAGGACACATAAGAACTTGGCAGAACCTGAAGACAGCTCAGGATAACAAGGTAGAGCCCCCAAAACAACAGCAAAAGTGAAAACAAGAGGCAACAACAAAACATTTTTCCTATGAGCAGAGACTGAGAAGCCATGAGGAGACAATGAGAAGGAGAAAAGTGATTAAAACGTGTAGGGCTTGAAGAGGGGCGTCAGAGGCCAAAAAACAATCCATGAAATTCAAATTACATTTTTCACAGTCTGCAGTTTGTTGGGAGAACTTGTGGCTACATTAAATTGTTCAGGCCAAGAAACCAGTATGATTTTAGGGCAAACCAGAGATTCTGTGGTTACTGATAAAGCTATCTGAAGAACAGCATTCTCATCTATCAGGAATTAAGACAGCCACTAGCAAAAAGCATCTTGAGTGAAACCAAAAGTGTGGTGAAAACACCACACCTGACCTTCCTTATGAGTTTATCTGCTTGTTCTTGATGTCCGTGGAGACGAGCAAGAAGCAGGCCACTCTGCTGGCTGCAAGGGCTCTGGTGGATAGGACATTTGCAGCACTTGATTCTCATCAACAGCAAGGGGCAGATAAATCAATAGCATGGGTATGGCATGGGTAGGCTGGCTATGGCTGCGCAGTGCACCAGGCAGAGATTCAAGGTGTCTCAGGTCACCAGCAAGGAGACTTTAGAGGGAACCATCACAGCGATGAGAGTGCCCAAAAGGGACAAGAGACTCCTGTCCTCTCACCTCCACGAGGCGCAGTTACAGCCCAGCGAGCAGTGATGGTGCACTAGGATGGAGGACCTGGCACGGACTTCAGGCAAAGCTGCGACTGGCATGGGTCAGACCTTCCCCTGTTGGCCGCATACCTATGGTGAAACAAGGGTCTAGAGAGGGCTTGGGCTGGACCTCCTCTCAGAAGTGTGAAGGGCCATTGTGGTGGTCAGGACTCAGAACTGGTGGGGAAGGCTGGTGTCCAGGAAGACTGGTGTCCAGGAGAGTAGTGATGCCTTGCTACCTCCAAAGCGGGTGAACCTGCAGCACGCTAGCTGGCCATGTGATACTGTCTGGGCTAAATACTCCTGCAGCTACACCAGGAGTCAGTGAAAGTTTCCACCTACCTATGCAAATCTGTGATTTTAATGTAGTTTTAACTTATATGCAAGGGTTCTCCAATCAAGATATTTATGGATAGATATACTTGCTCTTAACTGTCCCTGGGTAAATTTGGACTTCATACTCATACACATCACATATATATGCTTTACATCATGTTGTATTGTATTTTGTGTAAATATTGTATTGAATATTTTTGTATAATAAATGCACCTACAAATGCCAGTTACCTCTGGCTCCTCTCCCCCCAGATTCCTAAATGAGGCAAAGGACAAGTTAAAAATTAGGTCAATGAATCACTCATACATCTTTGCAGCAAGAGTGAAAAGCTTTTTCAATCCTCAGGGATTCCTGGAGACTTGTAAGCAGACTAATGCATATTCCCCCTTTATTATTTTATTTTTCTGCCCTTACTTGAGAAAAATAAACATGTGCAGGGGACAGCTCAGTTTAACACTAAATAAAGGTTTTCTTCCGTTAGTATTTAGAGGACTTTAAAACACTTGACATGTTGAGGAGAAATGGTCTAGGGACTTCCATTAATTCATTTGACAAGAACTTATTTGACAAATGTTGCAGTTGCACTTCTACACTGTGTCGTTTTAGGGAGGCATGTAAGGAAAAAAAAATCAGTGGATTTCCCCATTTTTCTACTCCATGCAACAAACTGCCTCTGCTGCGATAGATGCTGGAGGAGCCTCTGGAAGCACACTGACACCACCCCATCTGTCTCTTTTCTGCCCAGCCCTCTGCAGCCTCCGTATGTATAGAGCCTGACAGCTGACATTTCAGCCCAGCATTGATTTTTCTCTTCAGACCTGAATAACTGTGACCAAACACCCAGCGTTCTTTGTTTTAGCTGATGCTACCTCATTAGCTGTTGCTAACGCACACCTATGGCACAGGGATCACTTGGGTCAAAGCGCTCTGTTTACTCAGGCAGAATAGTGCTTAAGGACTTAAATTGCTCTTGAAGGAGTCCACCAGCCCCTGATGGGGCAGAGTATCTCAGAACGAACAGAACTATCAGTGTCACCTAACATAATCATAACTCAAAGTCTTCTACTAGAAGATGCCCAGTGTTGACGTCAGAACAAACCTGGTTATTTTTATTTGCTGGAACTCTTGAATTTGCAGCTTTCACTGCAAACAGCTGCATCATGGTGTTGTCTTCTGGCTCTAGCCTGGACCTCATCAGGCTTTGTGATTGAGTCCTCACGGGAACCTGGTTATCTTCAGCTTTCCTCAGTTGAATGCACACACACTGACTCTGTACTTAAGTTTCAAAGCCAGCCCTGCAGTGCCCCTTCTCCTTTCCAGAGGTTGGAGGTCTCGCAGTCTTGCCCATTGCCCCATCCAAGCTCAGAGTTGCAGGGGCAAGATGTTCTCATTTACACCTGACACCTTTGGCAGTAGGTGCTGGCAGAAGCTGATAGATATGTCACTGATTCTGAAATGATTATTCTTGACCTTAGGTTGACCACGTAAAAATGCACAGCTTGATAGGGTCAGTAAAGAAACCTGTTTGTTATTTCATGCCTCAATTTCCTGTTCAACTGCAAAAGTGCTCTTGAGTTTTCTTTAGAATTGGGTCCCAATTATGTCCATGAGGATCCACCATCTCACGTGTTTTCTTTTGTCTTAAAATCTCATGTTTTCTCTTTTTCTCTGATGTTTTAAATCACCGTTCCCTAAAATAATCAGGAAGAGAGTTTGGCAGAGCTTTCAGACCCCTTTGTCAGGCAAGCCCTCATACCACCCATAGGTGAATGACTCTGCAGCATTTTGTCATCAACTCCTTGACATTTCAACCAAGTTGAATATAAAATGCCAGCTGGAAAGGCTGACAAGCCAAGAAATCACATAAAGGCATTCAGAGGTCAGTGCAGAGAACAGGCAATATAAAAACATGGAGCACAGTGTACGTAGTTCCATTTCTTTGCTATTTAAAGCCTAGAAAAGCCCATCTCCATGAACACATTGGGTGTTGGGCTTGATAATGGTATATATACATCACCGTTGTTTAAAAGAGTTGTACAAGCCCCCACAAGGAGTTCGCTGAGGCCGCAGAGCAATCTCCCTCTCCAGGTTCTTCAATGCTGAGGGACTTTTTTTGGCCTCTCTCTCTCTTGAGTTCAATACCCTAGCACAGGACACCAACGGGAATGCCCCCCGGGTGGTTAGCAGTGTTTTTCATACCCCATTCACAGTGTACTGAAGTCGGCAGGCTAAGTAAAGCCGGTGAGACAGGAGGCTGTGTGGGTAAGTACAGAGGGCGGTGCACAGAGTCAGCCACACCAGCGCGGTGAGCATTTTGGGTTTGCTACAGCAGGCACTGCCATCGGCCTCCTTCTCCTGGCTGCATCGCACGGCTGTCCGTCATCTCACACAGAGAAAGAAGGAAAAAAATGACGTGCAAAAATATGTGTGGTCTGAGCATTCGTACTTCTTAAGGCTCTCCCCGTTTGCATTATTCTGACATCATGCTTGTTATTTTGTCTCAAATTGGTAAGTGAAAAAGACAAATAATACGGTTCCGCAGTGTTACTTCCCTGAACTTGCTGCATGCTTCTCTCCCATCCTAAAGAGCAGAAGATGGGACATTTCCAGACATAATGAAGGTTTACATTTTGGGGAAGGTTTAAATTTTGGCCAGAAAGAAAGAGAAATGACACCCTTGTCACACCAGTCCCACCGCCGCAGAGCTGTTATACATTCATCTGTTGTTTGTGGCCAAAAAAAAAGAAAGATGGATGTGTGTCAAAAAAAATAAGACTAGGGGTTTTTTTGGCTGCCAATGTGCTAAGCCAGGTATCTGAGTAGGAAGCAAGACTGGAAACTTTTGTTGAAGAAACAACGAAGAAGAAACAATTTGAAAACTGGCTTTACTAAAACCTTGAGGTATGAGGCATGTGATAGAATCTAAAGGCCTCTAGTTATGAATTATGTGGAAAGGGATTGAAGAGGATATCATGTACAGAAGAGAGGAGGAGTGGATGGTATATTAAGGACACCTTCACTATTTTCAGTAGAATTGCCGATTATGAGACCCAAGAGATAAAGCCAGTGGATATCATCTAGGTCTTACAGGAGAGACCCTACCTCGTAGATCCTGCTATGACAGATGAAGATTCATTGCTCATCAGAAATTTGTGGTTGTTTTAAAATCACTTATAAACTGATGATGGGTTATATTATTGGAAGCAGGATGAGGCAATATATCCTCATTATAGGACGTATGGTCACCTCGTTTCATTCTAATACAGCCACAGAGAAACTCATAGAGTCAGGGATCGGGAATGCAAACGGTGTGTGCAGAGTGGAAGTGTGCGTCCTGAACACAGCAACGGTGAGGCTGGGAAACTGACACAAAAAGGGCAATTTTATCATTGTGTGTATAGGGAGATCAGTGAGGAGGAGCAATGTTGTGTCTGTGCTGTCAAAGGCTGATGAAAATTTAATGAGAGTATAAAAAATACAGAAGAATCCTGTCTTGTTGAACTACCCTACAGTGAGAGATTTAAATAGTCCCTTCTGTTTTTTTTTTTTCAAACGCAGAAATGACAACAACAATAAATCATCACTTTCATTAGTAAAGATATCCAGTACTAAGCAGGTCTGATATTTACAGGAAAAGACACTACAAGAACTAGTGGCAGGGCATCAATATTCACCAAATACAGGCGACTTGTGATTGGGAAGAACTGGCCACGAGAACTGTTTGTCTGGGAAGAAAATGCAAAGAGAAATATGGAGGAAATGCAGGCTTATCCCAAAGCATATGGAAAAATCTTTCCTCAGCCTCAGCTGTGTCTGCTTTGCTTGTATTTAATTACACCTGCAGTATTATGGCCATGGCAGTGGAAATCGCTCATGAGCTCAGGCTTGCAGCACTCACACGTGCTGTGCAAGCTGCTCTCACTTGTAGGAATAGGTGAAACCCTGTTCCTTGAGAATTTTCACTTTATGTGTTTATATCCTTAACTCATTAAAATGTAATTGTATTTCAGAAATGTTTTCTCATTGTGAAATTAAATGAGCACAATTGTAATAGTATATATTTTTTTCATTTGGAATATACACAACAGCTAATTAGCGTACTAATGGGATCTTTGTACTCAGAATCAGTGCCACATCATGCTACACCCTGCGAGCACCTACAAATGCATTTTTAATTTCTTAGAGGCAGCCCAGATCCTGCTCGGCACTGGCCATAGCTGCTGCGGTGCCGGCAGCCACCCGTGGAGCCGAGCGGGCGGGCAGCCGAGAGCCTCTCCGTCCTGCAGAGCTGTGGCCAGAGGCATCTCATGGTGCACAAGCCTATCTGCAGCACCAGCCCTTCCACTGCTAATTGATAACTGGCATTAAATAAAGTTAATTGGCGTGTGCCCCTCCTCGCTGTATTATTTTGGCATAATTAGGCAATGTAAGCTGTTGCTTTCTCAAAACACAAATGCGCGTAGCAACAACCAAAAAAGGTTATATTTTCTTCCTCACAAGAAAATAACTCATTAATGCAAATTTGTCTGGCATCTGTGGTTTAGCTCGCCATAGGCAAAAGAAAGGAGTCAGGTTCAATCCAAGTTTAATTGCTACAAGTGCTATTCTGAGACCTCAAGAAAACAAGGTGATTCATACATGCTATTAAGCTTTCCAAGTGATCGCGAGCCTAAATATGTGAAGTAGATACAAAAAGGATAAACAGAAAGTTTAAAAACAAATACAGCCTTAGTTATAAGAGAAGAACCCCAAAGCGATTCTGTTGATTTTGTAAGGTAAATGAGGTCAGGTTTTAGCCCCGCTTTATTTACAGCAGAGACTCCCACCGTCTCCCAAATCCAACCACGCTGCCCAGCTCACCTCAGCACCGCACCGGGACCAGGGTCCTGATGGGGCGGTGTATGGTGGGGTGGGAGCGGAGGGCACTGGTCTGTGCGGACAGGAATGGACCTGCTTTGGGGGGGAAAGAGCATGTCTTCACCTTCAGGAGTTGAAAGGGAGAAAGGAAGAACAGAGAGGAAAATGGAAGGGAAAAAAAAGAGAAAGATAGAAAAAAGAATGTCAGAGATGGAAATACCGAAAGACAAAGAAAGCAAGGAAGGCAAAGAAAACAAAAGTAATAGAGAAAAAAGGACGAGCAAGTAAGAAACACTTCCAACAACACAGATGGAACTGGACATAAACCAGAAAGAAACAAAAGCTATTTAGTGATATAAATTTTTAAGCAAAACTCACCACTGACCTCAGCTAATAAGAAACAGTTCAAGCTAGATAATGGAAAATCAATGGGGGTAAAAGGAGAACCCAGGAGCGAGTCTGCAGAAAGTGTTCCTTGAAATAAAAGAAGCAATAAAGAGCTGAAGTCACCTTTGCTTAGAAATGGGTGTGAGAAATGGAAAGAAATGATAGATGCTTTTTCTTGGCATGTATTGTGCAAAAAGGTTTTCCCCCCTGTATCAATAGAAAGAGAGAATTTTTTCCTTTCTTGGACAAGGGAACTTCTAGAAAACCTCTACGACAAGTTATTTTTGTAACATGTATGTATTGGTTCAAGTGAACAATATAAAAAAAGGTTAAAACCTGATAGAACAAATAAGCACAGTAAAGGACATAGCTCTGACTAGCTATAGAGGTTGTTAGAAATATAGATAGTAAACCTGAGAATTATACCACCCAAATAATCCATACATTTCAAATTTGCCTTCATTTCAACTGATAATAAAACCTGGAGAGTTAAATTCTGACAAATGCCACAAAGATGTGATTTGCCATTAAAAAATAACTACTCGCTCAAAAATATTTTGAGTTATCTTTTTTACTGCCTATTATATTTGACAATATTTTTAAATTGAACAAAAAGTAATTTGAAAATGAAAAGATTGAAACACTTCTTTCCAAAATCTTGAAAGAGGATGTTTCACCAGCATCACAACTCTGGCCATCATGCTTTTATGTTTTGTTTTTCAGAACCCAAAACTTGGTGCAATGGACATTATTTCACTAAGGCTTTTTATTTCATTTTTTTTCCATCTTATTTTTCAAAGGATGCATGTGGATGCTGGGAAAACAGCATAAAGGAATGGTTTTTTTGCAACAGAAGGCTCAGAAATGACTTTTTGCAGTCCTTAGAGTAAGAAATGGTGATTATTCTCTCTGTCAACAGAATGTTTGGTCATTGGGGACTGCTTCCACAACAAAAGTTCAGCCTTGGCTTCACTTCTGGAGTACTCCCTCTTAAATTACAAGAGACAGCAAAGACAAGAACTGTCTCTGTTGCTTCTTTCTTTTTGTGTTGTTACAGAGACTTTCTCCAAAAGCAGTGATACGACTGAAAACAGAGTCCAGGGAGGGGATGAAGAAGCGCCCCAAGGAGCTTTAGGTCAGGCACCATTCCTGATCTCTTACAGCTCATCCCAGAATTGTGAGAATTGCCTCATCCCCCTGCCTGTTCTCCTCCTGCCCTGGCCAGGAGCCCCCATGCCCACCAGCACCAGCCCTGGGGCTGTAGCGTGTCCCAGCGTGGGAGATGGGGGGGTTGGTGGGGCAGGGGTGTGCTGGTGCTGAAGGCAGCACGGTGCAGGGACTGCAGGCAGGTTAGGAATTTGCTCTGGGTGAAAAAGTAGTAGGAACGACAAAAGTAATGGAGAGATGAAGAAGGACCAGTGAATGTAAAATATGAAATAAGATGGTTCGACAGCTGTAGTTTGAGAATGTAAAGACATGTTGTGGAAAAATAGAAAACACTTTACAACAACTTCAGGGAGAAGGTTTCCTGTTTGTTTCTTGGGGTTTTTTTCAAAAGTTATTACATTATATGTACAAAGCAAGCAAGCCTGGCAATGTTCAGGAGATAATAAAGCACACCACAGAGTCTTCATACTGTATGTGAACAGTGTAAACTAGTGTAAGCCAGAGAAGGTGAACACGTTTGAAGTGGTTGAGAACTTGAACATGTTTTGCAGTTAGAGTTCCAGTGCTGTTTTCATATTGCTTGAATTTCCCTATGGTTACAGCAGTTATAAATTTGCAAAAAGAAAACTAAAGTAAAATCTTTAAATGATGATCAAGGGCATATGTTATTTTTTTTAAGAGTGACATTACAGAAAAACATGGAGTAGGAAATAGTACTGCCCCAAGTCCACATTTTGGTCGAACATGTGAACCAGAGAGTCGGCAGAGATGAGCAGTGCACGGATGGGAAAGCGTGTCCACCAGCCGCCGCTGCTGGTACTCTGCGGGTGTCTGTTGGTTGGGGGACACTAGCTGGCAGAAGGCTGTGATCAGCTTTCATCACGAAATGCGTGCAAACAGCCTCACGAAGAGTCCTGACAACAGATGACTGGAGACACAAACCTGGAGCCTTTCAAAGTCACAAGCTCCTGAGCTGCTGTGGAGCAAGCAAGTGAGCAAAAATAACATAAAAACCCTCCCACGACCGGAGTAAACAGCTTCGTTATAAAATGGGAATGCAAATAAATTGGGCTCCTAAATGAGTCCATTTGCTCGGACTCGTAGGAGGGCTGATTTGAAAGCAGCTCTCCCTTTCAGGAGCAGCCTTCGGGTTTCTGCAGGACGCTGCCCACACTCGCAGGCAGCGCGGGGCAGCAGGAGAGGCTGCCCCTTGCAAAGCACTTGGGCTGCGGGACCGGGCGTTCACCTCCGCGGGGGTTTCCTTCAGAGGAGTTGCAGTCTGACCCCACAGACCAAGGGCACGCTCACGGATGGAGCGTGCTTCTTGGCTGGGGGTTAACTTTTATTACATTTGCTTCCAAGAAGTTGGAAATATATGATAAGAAAACGGTATAATTCACTTCTCCAGTTTAAACTACTGTTTCATTGTGAAGTGTAAACCTCTTATGCTACAAATCAAAACTGAGATAGACAATGTTTGAATGTTGATTAGTCATGATAAAATCTTCCGAATCCTCTGAGTTACATTTCCTTGAGATGCTAATTTTAAAAACTTCTGGAAGTATTTTAAGCAGATTGAGACTGGAATCTTTTCCAGATGTCACAACTTTTTTACAATACAGAGAAGAAAGATCCATCGAGATATCTATAATCATATCAGTGCACAGGCGATGTCTGTGGACTGCAAAGTGTGAGAGGCAAAACCATCACTGTAGAATCATAGAATCATAGAATGCTTTGGGTGGGAAGGGACCTTTAGAGGCCATCTGGTCCAACCCCCTGCAGTGAGCAGGGACATCTTGAACCAGATCAGGTTGCTCACAGCCCCGTCCAACCTCACCTGGAATGTTTCCAGGGATGGGGCCTCCGCCACCTCTCTGGGCAACCCCTTCCAGTGCTTCACCACCCTCAGTGGAAAACATTTCTTCCTTCTATCCAGCCTAAATCTGCCCTCCTTTAGTTTAAACCCATCACCCCTTGTCCTGTCACCACAGGCCTTGCTAAAAAGCCTGTCCCCATCTTTCCTCTAGGCCCCCTTGAAGCACTGCAAGGCCGCACTAAGGTCTCCCCGGGGCCTTCTCTGCTCCAGGCTGAACAACCCTTGTAGCTTGCTCCGGTGTTGTTATTGTGATAACGCACCGACCATGCGTGCAATCTCCTGTACCAGCTGAACGTGAGTTTGGGTTGCACAGGTACCAACTCAACACCTTAGTGCGCCCCGTTCCTTGTAGTTCACAGTGCTGCATTTGTAACCTGTTCTTTTAAATTACAAAAGTACTACTCTGGTCCTTTGTGTAGTGACCTTGAAGCTGCATCAAAGTCATGTTAATCTATATCATGGATCGCTAATTTAAATCTTAGTAAGTTTTCTGGAACACCATTATCAAAGAGTTAATTTGCGCTACAACCTACCTTCTAGATGTTGAATCGCAGTTAACACTTTGATGAAACTGCCTTTCTCTTCACCCCACCTCCTGAAGGGACAAAGAAAATCAAACAATTCAAAAGCGAAAACCTGGTTTTGTGGATGAAAGGGAGGGAACGTCTCCTGGGTGCAGGGTGCCTTCCTGCGGGCAGAAGCGAGAGATGCCTCTGTGCTCCCATCTTGTCAGGCACGCCGGCTCCAAGCTGCCTCTCTCCTCACTCTCGGCATCTGCTCCAGGGGCCCTGTCCCAGCCCCCAGCCCTTGTTACAGGTGGGTGTTTAGTTTAGCTGGCACCCAGGACCTGATGTGCCCACGGAAATGTAAAAATAAGCAATTTTCCTTGTCACAAACCAAAATCAGTTCTGAATGGTACTCTCAACAGGTTTGGCATTCACGACTGATGCCAAAAGAGAAAGGAGAGAAGAGACATCAGAGAACAGGAGCCACGGCTCTGTAAGTCAAAAGCGGTCTAAGAAAATCTTTGGTGTGTAGCGCTGCCTCCATAGTACAGAGAGAAACTGCAGCACAAAGGTGTGAAATGAAGGCTTTTGACACAGCGTTTAAACAAAAATGCACAGAACTTATCATATTTATATCCTTAATATTACAGAATTTTATTTTAAAAGCATGTAAATTTAATGCTGCAGAGAGGCATTTGTTCAATAGCGCGAAGAGTTGCAATCCCGTCCTGAACGCCCTTACTTCTCCTGGTTTCTTACAAGTCAGAGATCTCCACAGGACAACCACTGATGAATCGCTTTAGGCAAGATTTTTTTTCCTAATTTTTTTTGTCTGTCCTCGTGCTCTGCTTTCGTCAGCACTGTCTCTGGAGATGGCCCGCGGGGCCATACCTCCTTCTTCAACTGGAACATACCCTTCACCACTATCAGTTTTTCTCCTTCTCCAGTGGCATGCAGCCTGCCAAGGTCGTTAGCAAATCTCTGCTTGAGACAACTACATCGAGACCATTTCCTAAAAAGCTTGTCTAATTTCCCGAACTATACTACTTTCTCTAAAAGGCGTTGCATGTGCCTAGAGCTCTGCAAATATCCTTAGTTCAACATGCTTACAGCAAACCACCACTGTGAAGTGTGATGCTGAGAAATTACTACTGACACAGCTCCAAAAGACAGTAAAACGTTGTTGCAAAACCTGATCAATCTGAGAAATAGTTTCTTACTCAACCACCTGGCAGGCAGCTATATGCATGTAAAAAATAAAGAATACATTCATAGTCATGGCCCACTCTCTGCAGCATCAGTAGCTGGTGCTTTTTTCAGAGTCCAGGTTAGCGCCGGGGCCCTTCGCCGCACGGCTGTTCTGCTAGTCCGGGAGCAGATGTGACCAGCTGGCATTTCCACCAGGCAAGACAACTTCAGTCACATCCTCTAGAACCTGTGCTCTGTATTCAGCTTTTGTGAAAACATATCAGAAAAGAATCAATGCAACTTTGATGAATGTTGATGAAAAAAACTCTTTCTTGAGAAACAATTTGCAGTGAAGCCACCGCAATGGCTGCTCACACTGATCTGAAGCCCTACGCTGAGCTCGTGTGAGCAGATGCAGGTCAGCGCAAGCTTCATTGCCCTTTTTTGAGCTGCCTCCAAATGAAGCAGCCCTCGTCAGAATTGGTATAAATGCACCGATATGATTTTGTGCTTGAGATAACACCCTGCGAAGTCCTGTGACACCTACGCTGCAGTAACGCGTACCACCCTGGTGAAAAATGCATTGAGGCAGAAGTACCTGCAAATTCTGTGTGATAAATTCCCTTTGCTCCTAGTCATTTTCCTTTAAAAAACCAAAAAGCATACAGACTGCAGATTGTGCTTCAGCCTGCACAGACTTTAAACTAGCTCTCTCTTATTTGTGGACTGATGCATACTGTGGCTGTCCAATAGCATTACTCTAAAACTGGGAGTAATAAAAATTCTATTTTTCCATGGAACGAGAAAGGGGATTGATCTTCTGTTTTGAAAATACTGATTTATGTTATCCCTTTCCCAGTCTTCTGGAATGTGACCAAATTCTTGAACGGTGAGATGACTTTGTGAAGCCAGCAATGAAATCCATTCTGCTGACCTTGAATAATTCTGGAGTGATGAAGTCCAGTACTGCGTCGCTTGTCAGGCATCTGTCTGTCTGTCATTATAACCCTTCTCTGTAGGGCGATTAGTGTGACTGGTCATACTTGATATAACCACAGAGGCAGTCTGTTTCTTAATTCAAAAAATATCCTCCCAGACATGTCATATGTCAGTATCGTGGAAGGTTCCTTGTTGTCAGCTGGGGGGTGTAATGGCAATAGACGTCCACCTAGAACTTCATGAGGCATTAGGAACTGGATGAGGCAGATGGTCAAAAATTCACCATAATGACCCATAATAAAATCTGAAAGGGATTGTCACAAGAACTTCATGTCTTCCTTTTAATACAAATACTTCAAGTCAGGCTTTTATTTACAGGTTTGATGGGAAATTCTGTTTCTTATCTTTTTTTTTCTTTATGTCTTGAGTCCCTAAGGTAAGCATAAGATGGGTAGCAAAGACAGGAGAAAATGAAAACAGAGATGAGAAGCTAAAAATGTGGAAGAATACAGACATGTCTCTGCCAGAACTTTGTGGCAAATCATGCACATTATGATGTGCATATTCAGTGTTTTGATATGTGTCATCCGTAAAAAGAAAGTGTGTATGGTATCTCGGCATCATGTAAAGAATGAAGTTTGGATGCAGGGATCCTGGGCATGCTCGCTGAGCACTGAGGGTGGAGGTAGAGCAAAGTCTGAGAGAGGTTGTCTCATCGTCTGCATCAGCACGATGGGAACAGACAGCAATGTGATACTGGGAGAAGTATGATAAAAAAGCAGATTTTAAGACACAGAATGAGCATTTTACAAGTAGCAGGACAGTTACACATGAGGATGCTATATTTTTGGATTCCTGAAGAGGAGGTTAAGTTAATATTTGCAAATGCAAAGTCCTAAGTTCTTGATTAAATACACAGAAATAGTGGGTTTATCTGCACTCTTTTACTCACTTTTCCTGATGCTTTCCTTTGATAGAATCTTTAATGCTAAAGGCTTTTTCTCTAGAAGGAACAGAATGGAAAGCACAGCTTTTTGTCTATATTTTAGGATGACAACTTTGGCTGATGTTCAGTACGCCACGCCACGCCACGCCACGCCTTGCCTTGCCTTGCCTTGCCTTGCCTTGCCTTCCCTTCCCTTCCCTTCCCTTCCCTCAGACATTACAACTACTGATTTAACTCTTTTTTTTTTTTTTTTTTGTAAAACTAGTCACGTCAGCCTTTTGGGAAACTCTGTAAAAAGGGGAGTTAGGAAGGAATTACCTTTTCTGTAAACACAACCTACACACCAGGAGCACGGGTCCGGCCCGGGGGCGCAGCCCAGGTGCTGCGGATCTGCCTGGGCAGGGGTGGCCGCAGCAGAGGACATTAAATCGGCTTTGGAAGATTAACCCTGCACTTGTTGTGCTCCCTTGAAAATCAGGCTGATGGAAAGTGTCAAGGTTTAGCTCCAGAAACACAATTAGCAGTGAAAACAGGACTTTCAACAAATGGCATTATGATGGATTAAGGAGGGATTACTGCCTTGTATCTAACAGCTCTCAAGAAAATAACTTTACAAAAAATAGAAAAGCAAAGAAATTAACTTGTTTTCCACTGGAAGTAGATTTGTTTGCCTTCACTGCCATCTGCCAACTCTTGCCTATTTTATAAACAAGAAAACTAAACCAATAATACAAATCACTAAGGAAAACCTTGACTGTGAAACTCATTATTCCGGCCTGGTCATGAAATGGGCTGATGGTCAAAGAGCCGCCAGCATCTGTTACATTTTGTTGGGCTTGATAAACCCCTACTTTGCAGTGTGATTCAGTTCTCTCCTCGAGTCTCCACAGGGCAGAGCAGTGACCACAGGGTCACTGATGTGACTATCAAACCAGAAGGCATCCCGGGCCACCGGAGCCGGACACCGCAGCTATGGGCAGTGCGAAGCAGTCCCCCTGCTCCCTGCTGGCTTGTGCCGCGCGCTTGCCCAGCTCTGCAGAAGAGCAGCTCCTCCTGCTGATGTCTGCTCCGTCCTCAGGTCATCCCACCCCACCAAAAGCCAAGGCTGGGGAAAGGGAGTCAGGCACTGGGTGACTCTGGCTGGGTCTACTCTCTTCCCACCACTGTTCTTCGTCCCCTTCAAAATTATTTGAAATCATCATCTCGGTGATCCTGGGGAACACTCCTTGGTCTATGCGTTATTTACCAGGTGGTCCTGCAGGCTGTGGGAGATGGCTGGCTGGTAGCGCCGCAGGCTGAGACAGCAGCCCCTGCTCGTGCCCTGGCTCTGCACCCCTCCTTCTCGCCACCCGAAAGCCTTTGCAAACATCTTCCATACTTGCTTTGCAGTAACTCGTGATGTGGACCATGTGTGCGTACGGCTTGAATACAGCTGTGGGAAGACGATGCAGTAAGTGAGTTTCAGATTTTCCCATCGCTCTTTCTCTTCTCCTGTTCTGGTGACTGTTATTCAATTAAAGTCATCCTAAAACTTTCCAATCAAGTGCGCTGTGTGCTCTAGCATCCCAGGGAGGAAGCATCACGTTAGTAAAATCATATTTAGGATTCAGGATCCCTCTTCAAAAGAATCTGTAAAGTTTTTAACAAGGGTAACCGAACCTTTACTTTTCTCAGTGGGCCACAAAAAAATACTGCTTAAGGTTATTAATTTTCTCACAATATGACTCTCAAATACTGGATGAAAGAGAATTTATATTCCAGGCAGTGCATTCATTTTAATCATGTTTACCTTCCCAGTCTTTCTAAATCAGACTTGATTGCATTTAATAAGGGCTTTAAATGTGTCTTAATAATGTTTGGAATGAATACTGGTTTGTGAGTATCTGAGGATGGTAGGTCCCCAGGAGACCTTCTGAAATCTCGTTGTGATAAATAATCTAAAGCAACCACCTGTGATAAGAAATATTTTCCATTTTTTCGTCAATTTTCTATGCTGATAGGTTTTTTTTTTACTGTGTCCACATAGCAGAATAGCTCTGGCAGTGGCAGGCAGGAACAGCAGTCAGTATATTAAACTCCCTAATAATTTTTTATTTCCTTCTGACTACCCTTCGTGTGTGTCTTTCTTAATAACACTTGCTGTCCGCGAAAGCATGCGGCAGTGTGTGAGGTACGTGGCAAGTACACATCCCACAGACCGTGACTCCAAAAATCACTGCTGCTCTTTGCTTTCCTGGCTGCTCAGTCAGGACACGATCCTGCGCCTGCTGAAGATGCATGGGCTGGGTGTCTGGGAGCCTCACCGCCAGCGAGGCACCAGTGGGGAGCTGAGCACTCTGAAACCCAGGGCAGAGGGATGCTGTGAGTACGGACAAGGTCATGTTACCGCTCCGGTATGCAAACCGCCTGTGGTTAGTCTGGAGTCCATAGGGATGCTCAGGCTAAAGTAAGACGATTCTGTCCGAAAAGCGTATAGCGGAAATGAACTATAACCAGCATGGACAAGGGAGCCTGGGGATGCAAGGCCACCTTCCCCGGGTTCGTGATGCCATGTCAGGCTGCAGCTGCCTGGGTAGTCACTGAGTTTGAGTACGGACGTAACAGCACTGGGACTGAGGAGGAAAAGTAATTGGTGGCAGGTTGTTTATTTGGGAGGAGTTTGGGTGAAGAAGAGGAGGTGCGGAGCTGGCAAAAAGGTGAGTTCAAGAAAGGAGAAAATAGGCAATAGGCATGAAATTGTGTGGAGAACAAAGAACAGGGGATTTTATGTTGGTAGGAGCGGGGATGACTACAGATGGTGAGCTGACCTGTGGGATGCGGGAGGGGACCCCTGGGACCACCCGCTGGACTCTCCATCAGGTCTGTGTCCAAAAGGCTTGCTGTGCAGGCTGGAGTAAGAAGGGACGGGTTTGTCAGGAGTAAACTTGTACCTTACTACTAAGTGCAGTAGCAAGGAAGGGAAAAGGAAGAACTGGAAGCAAATGGCACTTCTGCGTGTGACCTGCAAGATTTCTCTGCGGCTCTACAACCATGCATCAGCAGTAACACCAAGAACACTAACAGAGCTGGAACTCATCATTGCTTGCAGTGATATAACTGTGCAGTAACATTACTAGTAGGTTTGTTGTGTTTATTGACCGATTAAGGTGTTACTAGTTTTTTTAAAGGTGTGTTGCTTAACCTATAAACATTATGACCATCTTGCTCAGTTACCTCTCTAGACTCCAGTCTGAAGGGTGTCGTGGTTTAGCCCCAGTCAGCAACCGAGCACCACACAGCCGCTCGCTCACCTTCCCCCTCCCAGTGGGATGGGGGAGAGAATCAGAAGGGCAAAAGAAAACTTGCGGGTTGAGATAAAAACAGTTTAATAATTGAAATAAAATAATAATAATAATGATAGTAATAAAATTGCAATGAAAAGGAGAACGAGAGAGGGAGAAACAAAACCCAGAAAAAAACAAGTGATGTAACCGCTCACCACCCGCTGACCGACACCCAGCCAGTCCCCGGGCAGCGATCGCTGCCCCCCGGCCAACTCCCCCCAGTTCATATCCTGAGCATGATGTCCTATGGCATGGAATATCCCTTTGGCCAGGCTGGGTCAGCTGTCCTGGCTGTGCCCCCTCCCAGCTCCTTGTGCCCCTGGCAGAGCACGGGAAGCTGGAAAATCCTTGGCCAGTGTAAGCACTGCTCAGCGACAACTAAACCATCAGTGTGTGATCAGCATTATCCTCATCCTAAATCCAAACCACAGCACTATGCCAGCTACTGGGAAGAAAATTAACTCTAACCCAGCCAAAACCAGGACATGGGGTAGAGTCAGACTTGGGGAGTAACAGCTTTGGCTTGCCCTGTGGATCACTCTTAGACTCCCTTTGCAGTCAATGGGGAAAGAGAGAGAGACATGATTCATCTACAGCTGGAAGTGCCTAAATTAGGTCAGATGAACGGCGCTCCAAATGTTCCCATTTCTCCCCATTGGCTGCAGCGGGATGGCTGCATCGGTGGCTCAGGTCCAGACATCTGAAGTTATGTGACCCACTGAAAGTGGATGGGCTGACGGAGCCCCTTTAGCCGCAAAGCCTGCATGGTGTTCTTCCATTGCATTGTTCATCCAGCGCACAGCTCTTTCCCAGGGGCAGCTGGAAAAAAGAAAGAAGTCCAAGAAATGTGACAGAAAAAAAAATCTTATCATTTTATAATAACAATAAAAAAACCCCTTTAAGCTTAAATGCTCAAACCACACAGATATCTGGGCTATGCTGCTTCGAATCCGCCTCAGATAAGCTGCTGTGCGAGAACTTGCCTTCCAACGGTTGTGCTATCCAGTGACCCGTAACCGCTGTGGAGGCTGTACAAGTAGCACTACCACTTTTTGCAAGGAAGTTTGTGTGTGAGAAGTGCATTGCCATCTCTGCATGCTGCCTAAATTAGCTACAGATACGCCTTTTTGTAGTAGCAACTAAAACATTAAAACCATTAAGGTACAAATAGGGAGGGAAATGACGCTTCTGACTGTACTTGAAGTATAATTTTCTGTGCAATAAATAGAAACCTTTTTCATTAGGATCTGTGCACTAGTTGTTAATCCTTTTGTGTTATATTATAATAATACATGGTGATATAAATGAGCCATGTTATATGGAATTAGGGTTAAACTGCAGAGGAACAAACTACAGCCATAAAAGAACAGGAAGTTTTCAAGAAGAAATGGGGACCTTGAGAACAGCAGATAAAGTGGCCGTGTTTTGCAGAGTATGGAGGAAGAAGAGCAGCACCTGGGACTCCAGGCACCCGATCACACACAGTTCTGCTTCACATAAAGGCTCCCCATGAGGAACCAGCCAAGTTATGCAGGATTTTTGAGGTCCAGAAACAGTGCTTTTGCACACACAAAGTCTATATTTGCCTGTTTTTTTCTGTGTTCTCTATATATTTATCTCTGCCCCACTTCTAAAGAAAGGGTGAAATTACAAACATGCCCAGCACCCAATGGCCTCTGTTCTGACATCCTTGGACCACTTGCAAATAAAAATCTACATACCTGGTAGGCATCCAGTGGGGTGATGCCTTCAGCAAGTCTGACCCTGCGTATGAGATCTGACAAATCCCTTTTGAAGCTCAGCTCTTACACACTTCTGCGCTTTGGCTGCGAAGCCTGGGGAGGTACGTCCTGAACGCGGGGAGGCAGTGAAGAGGAACACGGCGTGTGGTTTGGATGTTCAGGTGCTATGAAGACGTCCAGTCTTGTGCAACAAGGTTTGAGGTGCGCTGTGAGTCGCTTTCTCAGCCCAGCCGGCTCTAGGCAGGCAGCTACGTTTGCCAGCTGCAGCTCCATGACACACGGGGTCTCCATCACCTCCTACTCCCAGCTTGCTGCGGAGCAAAGGCAACCCAGAGCGCTGGTGCCCTGGCACAGGGCTCGGCAGCCCAGACCTTGCCGGGTGCAGGATGTGCCGTGGCCCCTCTCCTGCTCTTCACCGCACTCGCAGGAGAGCACAAAGTGCTCTCAGCTGTGCTGAAAAGGGAATTATCCTCCTTTGATGTCATAGGGGATTTCGGGAATAAATTGGTGTTATTGATGACTGTTAGTCATCTACTTCTGTGACCCTTTAAGAAGTAAAGGAAAAAGAGATTTGTCTCTTTGATGTTAGCTGCACAGGGAAACCACTTCAAAGAAAGATGAAATGACGCCAGTAAACTCAAGAGGTTCTCAGGTCCTGGAGAGAGCAGCAGCCCCGTGTCACACCGCCACTTCAGCCACAAATTACCTTTATTTCTTTGTTTTTAATTTTCTCTCTCACACAGATATCACTGAGCTCTTTAATACCCTTCTTCTGGTCTACTGCACAGAAAAGCTTGTGCCAAGTTATTTCTGGCTATTTAATGGTGAATATGAACCCTGCAATCTCCCTCCGAGGGGATGTTTGTCCTGTCCCTGCAGCTCTCAGCCATGCGGACCCGTGAGTGCTGGAAACTGCAGAGACTTTCACCCCAAACCAGTGGATGAATTGGCATTTCTGGCTGCAAGAATCCAGCCTGATTTACAGGAACTTCGATTTGGCAAAGCCAAACAGGTTAGGAATTCCTGTTACACAGGCTGGAGATGTAGGATTAAAAGGAAATTCAGGGACTTCAAAGGAAATCTTTAAGATCTTCAGATGTGTATGGATAACTACACAGCCAACACATCCAGAACAACACATCCAGATAACTACACAGCCAACACATCTGTCCCAAAGTTTTCAAGTCACCAAAAGTAATTAAAAAATCCTCTTTTAGTTATATTGTAAACTTCAAAATTCACAAGAATATTACTGAAATAGGTAGGTACGGCCAAATAGACAAAACTGATTTGCAAAATGAGTAGATTACTGATTTTATGAAATTGAAGCTGTCTGTTGAGTTTTAATGGGAATTTAGAACCAAGGAATCACTGAATAATTTCGGCTGGAAGGGATGTCTGGGTGTCCAGCCCTCCTCAGAGCGGGGCCAGAGGAGATCAGGGTGCTTAGGGCCTTGTCTGGTCTTATTGTAGATTATTACTTACCCCCCAAAAAGTGAAAGGAGCAATGTGCCGGTGTTACCCATTACTTATTCTGTCCCTAAAACAACCAAACAAGCCCCCAGCCCTTCAGTTAGCCACTCGCAGCGATACCACCTGCCCGTTCCATAGTACAGCTACCTGTTACTCTTACCAGTCACGCATTAACAACCTGCAGTGGCTTACAAATAACCAAAAGGCTGTAAATATCTAAAATGTAATTCCCCCCCCCAAAAAAGGCAGCAGGCTTCAGCAATGGGAGGGCAGTGGTGTTTCAGTTGACGCTGTTAGGAATCTGTCTCCGGCCCCAGCTGTTTTCCAGCCGCCGGCGGCAGATGTTTTGCTGTCGGGTCGAGGGTGTTTGCAGGTCCCAGGATTGCTCGGCTGGGTGGGCGCTCCGCGGGCCATGGATGCTGCTCTGCTCCTGCCTGTGGATGCTGCTCAGCTCCTGCCCATGGATGCTGCTCTGCTCCTGCCTGTGGATGCTGCTCAGCTCCTGCCCATGGATGCTGCTCTGCTCCTGCCCAGGGCGGATGGGGGCTGCTGGGGATGTCCTGGGTGTCACAAAGTAATTCCTAGATATACAACACAGTGTTTACAAGAACGTTGGTATTTGCTTATAATTTCAGCAGGCAAGAAGAGCACACGCGTTGCATTTTTACAGCATTTGATCAGGCAGGGCTGACCTCAGCTCCGCAGGAACCTTCCTCTCTGCCAGCTTCCCCCGCCTGCCCCTGCCCAGCGCCTCGTCACCTGGCTGTTTTGGCCCTGTCCACTGCTGCCCGCTGCAGCAGGTTTGCTGGGAGGTGGTGGCAGCGGGGATACCCCACCTTCCTGACACCCCTCACGTGGCGTGGCCGTGGGCATGGGGTTTGGGGGTGCTGCTGACTCCAGAGACAAACAACGGCGGGTGAGCCGTGCTCCTGCTCCTCCGCAGGACTCTGCCAAATGCTCCTCCAGCATCTCCCGAGATGTGAGAATGTCCGTGGAAAGGGCAGAACGCTGAAGGCTGAGCACAGTGCTGCCCAAGCCTGGCAAAGCAGACGCCCGGCTGCGCCAGTCGTGCTGTCAGTGCGCTGAAGCTCCTGCCTCTGAGGGCTAATAAAACCCAATTTGGGGGATACAGTTATGGCCACACAATTGGTATTTACTGCTGGAAGGGTGAAGTTTTGCTTTTTCATCTTTGTGGCAATCATTGCTGCTAGGACTTTTATCTAATCAATCCCAGAGCCCCAAAGCAGAGAAATTTATTTATGACACTAATTATTTCCCAGACTTATTTTTCAATATGTTGTTATACAAAACATGCCATCTGCTCCTATTATCAAGGTCGGATAAAATACGGCAATTAGAACTTTTTAAATACGTGGGACTGGTTTCTCCGCCGCGTCACCCCGCTGCCAGCCTCCTCTCGGCACCTCACTGCCGTGGCCAGGCTGCAGGGTGAGATCCTGCGGTGCTGCGGCAGCTCCTCCGTTTGCCCCGCGCCCGGGCAGCATCACTGCCGCTCCCGGGGAGCGCTCATGGCCGGGGCCACCACACAGCAATGTCCTTGCTGGGCCGCAGCTACAGGACCTGAGCAATGTCTTGATTTAGAGGAGACATTAGACATGGAGAGAAACCGCGCATCCCCCCGGCACAGCCCGGCCAGGAGGAGGGCGGCTGCGCCGGCCCGAGGAGCGTCCTGCGCCCGCGCCTGCTGGAGGCTGTCGGATGGGGCTTCTTTCTTTAATTAGGTGATTGTGTCCCAGAAATCTTTTCAAAGGAAAAATAAAAAGATCCCGTTCTTCTTCCTCAAAGTGTATATATTGCCAAGTACAAATGTGCAACGCTAGCCTGTGTTTTCGTTATGCTGCTGGCCCATCGCTGTCCACAGACAAGAGAATCTACCATTCTGTGTTCGCAGACAAGTTGATTTGCAATTTATTAAAATGTGCAGCAAGATAATCTTAAAAATAACATCTAGCAATAGAAAACAGGTGTCAAAAATCTAAGCTTGGGTCTGCAGAATAAAGCTTTTGGAAATTCAGTGTTCTACAGAAATTCCCCACATTTAGAATATTTGTTTCTTTCTGAATCAGAACTAAACCATATACTTTTTAAATTCCCATTAAATTCTTACATATATGAATTTTTATATATGTGTATATACAAAAATGAGACATAAACATATTTTATGGATTGAAAGAACCATACTGATAAACCCTACTTTTGTTATTTTTAGATTTTAGCTGTTGTGATTCTGCATACTATTTATAAACGTCTTTAAAAATTCGTGGTTGCATCATTCCTTTCTTATGAAAATAGATTGTTTCGTGTATTTTTCCCTAAATGGTTTTGCCTATATTCCCAGCAGATGCTTTTTTGATGAAACAGCATTTTCTGAAAGGTTAAATCGGATGCTATTGGAAAATTTTCTGCCAGCATTTCTGATGAGTCAGAGTAGTGACGTGAAATATTTTCACGCAGGCGAGGAAGAACTTTGCAACAGTTTTTTGCCTTTTGGAAGGCAGATTTCTGAGTTTTTTCATCTGTTTTTTCCTTTCCAGTGTTTATTTTGGATATGCCATGGAGCATTTCTTGGATGATAACTTGGAAGTTTAAATAGAACTTTTTCTGCCACCATATGTCGTCCTTGTGTCTATCATTTCCATGAACATTTTAGGAGCTGAGCTTCTCAGCAGGAAATTTAACAGAAATAATGCGTTTCAGATTACTAATGGAGGTATTCCAAAAAATAAAATGCTAAGCTTAAAAAGGTAAATGTTTATCTCCATAAACAGCATAGTTTTGTGCTTACAGGGCTCACAGTTTTCTATGTTGTTTGCTTTGGGGGTTTTTTGAGCATTCCTGCTGTCTTTGTGTTTGTGCCACATGTTTCCTACTGCAGCTGCTGGCAGCTGGATTGAGCCCTACCCTGATTTTTATGCAAGTCGTCTTCATCCAAGGTGAGCATACAGATGCAAACTAACTCTTGGTACGTCTGTGCCTAGTGAAAGTTGCCTCTGTTTTGAAGTCTGCTCATGGGCAGCCTTTGGTTTTCAGCTTGTTCATGGTAATTGTGGTCATTAGGAAATGAAGAGATGTGCTTCAGTCCCTGGAAGGGCTGTGGACCTGGCCTGGTAGCTCATCTGGCCAGGAGGTGATGGACCCTGTCCCTGTTCCTGTCCTCCCACCACCCTGTCCCAGCTTAGGTGCCACGGGGGTGCCTCCTGGTTGGGGGTCGCAGCTGCATTGGGGACACCCCACTGCCAGCTCGGCTGCCCTCATGGACACCCCAAAAGCCCACTATTGCAGTCCTGAGGTCCACAGTGTCATCATCTTCCACTGATTACTGTGTTTGATAAAACAGGCTGGAAGTGGCGCAGTGACCCTGTCACCACATCAGCGTGTCCCACCTCCAATGCTGTGACCATGCCACAGAGAAGCTTCCCTTAGGGGAGGTCGTTGCTTTGCCTCCTGACCTGCAGAGCACAGCCGTGGGCAGCAGAGCCTGGGGAGATGGGTACGTTTCTGGAGAAAGCCAACATGGACACGTTGCTTACGGGTGAGCTCCCTCCAGGAGCTGCCCGAGCTTCTGCTGCAGCGAGAGGGGAGGTGGAGAAGCACAGCTTTGCTGTGCCCCACAGCTGATCACTCCAGAGCAGCCAGTAATGGATGCTTCTTTAGACATTACCTGTTGGGTTCCTTTATGATTCTCTGTGCTATGGACAAGTGACTGCTCCATAGATGGCTTCGGGAGCTGCGTGATGGCAGGCAAACCCCGCGTCCACCTCCGCTGCTGAAAGCCAGCAGAGCTTCATCCACTCCCGACCCCATATTACTATGTATTTGTGGAGTTATTTTAAAGTAGATATAAAAATTCATGACTTTTATGACTTTCAATAGCTAAAAAATCATTGTCTAGTGATTTCTTCAAATAGCTTTGTGTGTACTGTTTGAAAGACTTTTTTTTCTGTTTGTTTGTTTTTTTTTTTCCCCTGAGCTGTTAAAACATTTTGAAGTGGAGCATTTGTTGTTTTTATTTGAAATTGCTGGTCCTTGCAGAGATGGGAGACTTGGGAGAAACTAGCAATTTTTATTTCACAAATATCTGCATGGAAAGAAAGTCCACTTCCAGAAAAGGTGAAATACCACTTGAAGGAGCAACAGAGATTTCAGGATGTAAAAGCTGGCGGAGATTCAACCTTCCACACAAGAACTATGATTTTGCCACAAGATAATACTTGATATTTCAGCAATAAATTTCACCCTTCTCAGCACAGCTCTCTGAAGAAAAGTGCCCCTTTTCCACCTGAAGAAGAACTCACACAATACAGAGGACAAAGTGATTCTGCGCTGCTTTCCCCAGCCCGACAGAAGCCTTCCTGCACCTTTTCCAAGAAAGGAAGGGGTTTGGTGCAGTGGAAGTGTGCTGATGTGGGATAATTTGAGACCAGCTCTGCGTCCCGTGGGGCTGGGGGGTCTCTGGGTGCGGGGCAGGCAGTGGGGGCTGAGCAAGGGAGGGGTGTAGGTGAGGGAGCCCCAGTTTGCATCCCTAGAGGGGGCTCCATGGCCATGCTGATGTGGATACAGGATTTTCTACACCTGGTTGAACCAATTTGTTTTCTCCTTATCACTCTTCTGATCATCTGCACCCAGATAAAATCTTCACGTTGCCGTGTGAAGCGATAAACAGACCATCACGAGAGAGGGGATGCTCAGAGGGTGAAGGTGGAAGGTTAGGGGAAGCAGCACGAGAAGTGGAGACGGCGACAGTCCCCAGCTGGGGACGGACGCACGCCTGGAACTGTTTGAGGCTCACAAACCAACAACCTCACCAGCTCCCCTGCCTCCTCCAGGGTCTCGGCGGAGCTACAGCCACACTAGCAAGCCCCAGAGATGTCCAGCTGAGAGCCTTGAGACGGAGGACAGCCTGGTTCCCCTGGAGAAGACAGCGATCCAGCGCAGCGGTGCAGGGGCTGTGCTCCTCCGTGCAGGCATGGTGCTGGGCGAGGGACTCTCTCCCCCTGCCTGCAAGAGATCGCAGGGAGCTGCAGCAAAGAATATTTACGGGCTGCAACTATCAGGCAGGTGGGCACGTGATGCTTCACCGTGCCGCACAAGGCAGTTTATCTCTGCTGGAGGGGCTGAAGGACGGGGGTCCTCGATGTCTCTGTTGCTAAAGCTCTGCACAGCTTTGCTTCACAGCTGAGCAGGAGTTGCTCCTTGATAATAAATGTTCTTTTTTTCTTTTATTTTTTTTTTCAGACTGAGTTTTCTCTTCTAATGGAGCAGCTTCTCTGTTTTTTGCTTGAATTTCTTTCTCTGGATTAACCTTCCCTATTGTGATGACAAAGCAGTACGTGTATATTAGTCAAACCAACTCATAAACCCAAAATTTCCTGTAGAAACCAGATATTCCACCGTAAATGCTTCTCCTATGGCGTTCGGCTGAAGGAGCAGACAGCACACACCAGGAGTGTAAGCTGCCTTGTGCCGTGCAGTGGTGAGGAGGTGCCAAGGTTCCATAATGGTGATGTGAGAAACCATATGGAGACAGGAATAGCACCAAATGCTGTACAGGGAGAGATCTTGCTCTCTCCAGCAGCTTGCGGGGAAATAAATAAATCCATTGGCATGGAATTGGTGCACAGCATTGGTGTTATCTGTGCTACTTTTTAAGAGAAACATTATTTATGACCCAAAGTGAAGTATAGATGGATAAAAGTTAGGGACATATATCATTAGAAAAGTAGTTCTGCAAGAAACTTCCCACTTATTCCCAGGAAAAAAATACTTGGAAGACTATTAAAATAAAACCAATGAAAAGTAAAATAATAAGACTGCACGTAAAGAATTTTTATTTGGCTATAATAAAGAGGTCTGTGACAATTTGAAAGAAAAAAGAAAATGAGATACATTAATATTTTTCATATATAGATTTTAAAGGACATCACTCTTTGCGGATGACAATATTTTCAAGTAGAAAAATAATGCCGCATACAGTTAATTTCCATTATAAAGTGATACCCAGCAGATACAGAATGCAATAATATTGCAATTATTCAGTTTTCTAACTATGCCCAGCACTGAAAACTATCACTCTATCTATTTACTGAAATGTAAAATTAAATGCTGCAAATAATGGGAGTTTCACTCACTGGTGTTTCTACCCAACAGAACTTTCATCATTCCTTACTCTTTTCATTAATCCAAATTCATGGTCTTCAGTTTTATTTCCCTCTGCTAATGCAGAGTATTTCTCTTTTTGGGGCTCCAGTCAGGCCACGTAACGCTGTTGCCCCAGGAAATGTGACCTCATCTGTCCCTGTTACTTAAAAAAGATAATTCAGCAAACATCCACTGTAAATATTTATCAGACTTTCTTTGGCTTGCAAGCAAAAGGAAAGAGATTCTAATAATATTTTGCATTTTGTTAGCACGCTAATACAAAGTGAACAAAAGGCTACTTTTAAACGAGTGAGAGGGGGAAAGATAAATTTAAAGGCACAAAGATTTCTCAGACGCTTGAGAAGAAGACAGCCCAGCCGTGGCTCACGCACAGGGCATTGCTGCTCCCCCCAGACCTTCCCCAGCACTCCTGCCCTGTCCACGTTCCTCCATCATCCCTGTTGCCCAAACCTTGCTAAATCCGCCGGGGCGTCCTCCCGGCGCCATGCGTGTGGCGGCTGCCAGGGTGCGCAGGCAGAGGTGCGGGGGCAGCCGGTGGGATGCTGGCCCGGGGGGGCTGCCTGTGTTGTCCGGCCCACTGCCCCCTCCCCACCGCCCTCGCGGTCAGGGATGAAGGCACGTCAAATGCGCTTGAAAAACAGCCTGTACCATCCAGCTGGAGAAAGCAAGCTGCATCTCACAAGACATTTGGAAGGCTTGGCTTTTGTCTTTGTTGTGCATTGAATAGGAAATTTGGGTAGTTTTTTATCTCCCTCTGCCTCTTTTTCAGGGCTGAGGTACTGCTCCTAAATACCCCAAACCTTCTTCACAAGACCAGCATAAGATGTCTGCATTTATGTTAAGTATTTCTATTAATTCCTCTTTCTTTTGGGTAGCTGTTTTCCAAAATATGCCTGGTAGGTTCCAGATTATACCCCAAACTTGAAAATAATCCCTTAGTTCATCGACGTATGCAGTAGTACCACATGTTCCTGCAACACAACGTTTGGTAGAGAGTGGCAAGACACCCAAAGGTAAGTGGGGCAAAAATATCCTGAACCTTGGCCAGATGACGCTGGCTCGGCTGGTGCCAGCAGAGATGCTAGCAGTGGCCCAGTGACCCTACTGTAGAGGATGCAGAAGCGGGATTCTTGAACCACCATGCCCCAATTATTCATCCCAGGTGGATATCCAGAGAGTATTTGCTAATGTAAATGCAAACCCTGTGGCCAGGGTTTTGATGCTGCAATGCTCAAGTGTCAGGTTGAGCCGTAGTCTGGAAAGCATTACAAAACCCAACAAAATTAAGGACTTAATGAGTCCCTGACACTGCAGAACATTCCAGGTGCACATTTCTAACAGGTACCAGGCAGTTAAGAGCAGTACTGCCTCGAGGTGGCTGTCAGTAAAGTGTAAGTTGCAGGGTTCAGTACACGGCTGACACATTAAATACAGACGTTGGTGATCCCCGGGCAGAGTGTTGGTAATTGTGGGGTTCACTCTGCAGTTACACTCATCACTAAGGTTGACCAACTCATGTTTACATTCGCTCAAAGGATAAATAAGGGAAAAAAACTCAGGGAAGTTTTATAATATATATTTGAACATTTATTTATATTTATATTTATATTTGTGTTTGTGTGTAATATACACACCTTAAAATTTACCCACAATTTTAAACTGTGGACCTAATGATGCTCTGCTTTTAAACTAAGACGAACATGCATATAGGAGAGATATATGGATTCTCAGTGTCCAGGGACTGCATCATCATTAATAAGAAATGCACTTACGAGATCCAATTTCTCAGACTCAGTTCAATGCAAAAACGCATGAAGCCAGTGGCTCCGAGGGTGTACGGAGCCCTGAGAAACCAGTGAATTAGTGAAACTACGCAGTTTTATGGTCCTTTATATTATGATTCCCCATTGCACATATTCATGTAAAGGGATGAAAAAAAAATACTAGCATGAGGATACCCATCCTACTGCAGGCAGCACGTTCACCGTACAGAGTATGCCTTTTGGTAACAGGCTTAGTGCTCTTCATCGAGTGTCCTTCCTGCGGGAAGCTCTGGTTTCCAGTTGCCCTGCTGCCGATGAATGGTTTCCGTCTGGATACTCTCCTTCAACCAGCTTCACAGAGGGCTGACATGTGCAATCAATACTAACAAAGGTCTCTCTCAAAAGACTTCTCTTTAGAGGTTTCCCTGCATACGTGGAGTTTCCTGACCTCCCTTATTAGAATCCATTGTATAATTACAGTGTGATGAACAGTCAGCAGCAGAGTAACAAAGTCATTAACAGCAGGGTGCAGTCGCAGCCAGAACGGCAGCATGAAATCATTGCGTTACTCATCAGTCACAACTTTATGACACCCCGTAAGTCTTTGCAGCAAACCCATCGCACGCCATCCTGCCCGTCCCCCTGTCCCCCGTCCCCCTGCAGGTCCCTCTCCCCGGCAGCTGTGGCACATCTGGGGACACCCACAGATGTTTCAGGTGCGGTAGCGAGCACAGCTGGGTCAGACCCCCAGAAACGAAGTGTGCCCCGGGCCCCTGGGTCCCCGAGGGGCTGCGGCATCTGTAATTTGTCTCTCCCGACTGGTACCTGGGCAGGCTACGCTTTCCATACAGGTAAAATCAACTGACAAACCTCACAAGTGCTATATGGGAAGGGCATGGGTGGTGATTAAGGGCAGTTATTTACAGAGCTGCTCGCATGTTTTCTGTCATCTGTTTCTGGCAATGTTTATTTTCTGACAAAACGAAATTTTCTTTAGAAAGTTTATGTTCATGAAGAAATGCAGAGCTTACCAAAAATCATAAAGAAAACTAATCTTCCAGTTTTAGCCGAAGGGAATTCCTGTTTGCAACTATTTTTTCTGAGTCAGAGTAAAAATTACTTGGAAATAACTTCAATTTCACAGAGAATAAACATTTGAAGTTCTGAAACTTCCTAATTGCACATTTTATTTTAATTCCTCATCTTACCTACTTTGAAATTTAGGTCTTCTTGGAATAATCATATGTATCAGGATTTTTCTGCTCTTAACCAAGGAAAATGTATTCCCTAAAGATTTTTAATGAACCACTTACAGCAAACTGTTTACATCCAAATACAGTAAACACCATTATGTATTTTAGTTATCTTTTCAGAGTAACACTGAAGTTTCTTCATGCCTCTTGAGTGAATTTATGTTACTGTATCAACATGGAATAAGTCTATACATTGCTTTTTAAATTTTATTTTTGCTTTTTCTAGATTTATCTCACCAAAAAATGACTTTTTCCTCTAGCTAAAACCTTGGCTATAATGAAGAATACTGCAATAAGAAAAAACTTTTCTAGTTATTAAGAAGACAAATTTGTTACTCCCGGTAGGTATTGTCTTCTTGGGCAGTTAGGAAGAGGTGAATTTTCTGCACCAGAACAACAGAAAGCTTTGGGCTGCCACGTTCCAGGGTTTCAGCAGGAAGCAGTGAAGTCCAAAGCACTAAATCGCGCTGGGGTGACTGCACGAGGTCGCTTGCTCCCTGTCCTGTGGAGCAGAGCAAAGGTCCAAGTCCTTGTGCTACCCAAGAGCCTTTTCTAGACCACCCAAAGTGCTTAGACAAGTGAAATCCTATTTAAACAACGGAATTTTTGTTGAAACCAAGGGAAAATGATGACCTAAATAGGACTGGTTACCATGCTGCTGCTGCAGATTTGGCTTTTAGCACACGTGTCCCTGAGCCTCCTGTCGGACACTTCGCATGTAGCACAGCAAATATCCCGACACGCTCAGCCTCCGCGTCTGCAGTTACTCCTGAGATCCTCCTAAACTATTTCTGTGGAAGGATGATTTTTAAACGTAGGAAGGTAAGAGTTCAAGCACGAATTAGACGCCAGGACACGGGTAAGTGACACAGCCCAAACCTTGCATGGTCGGTGGGGTCTGCCCAGTGCCCACCCACAGGCAGCAAAAGGGACCTGAGCTCCTGGAGGCTCTGCCAAGGAGCACTGCAGCAGCTCTGCAGCTCTGAGGACATGAGGAAAACATCTGTCCAGCGTGGCTGAGCTGCAAAAGATCTCATTCTGAGGCAGGGCTAATGGGCAAGGCAGCTCCTCCATAAAGCCATGCTCATACATCTGCCTCCTGTTCTTGCACTCACATCCTTGAAGATACCTCTGTGGCCGAAAGAAATACGGTATAGATTTTTGCTACATAAATTTTGATCAGGAGGATAAAAAAAAAGGAAAAGACTGTTCCAAATTTGTTTGCACCTAAATACGACATCTGCTATTTTTGTTCCAGGTAAAAGGATATAAAGTCTTGTTCCTGAATACGTAATATGCCAAGATTTCCTAGAGAGTTTGTCCTCAATGAAAGATAAAAATACCAACATAAAAGACTCATTCATTTCAGTAGTAAACATCTTAAGAAACAAATTGCACCAGGAACTTTCACATGAATATAGGAATGGTATAAACTCCAGAAAGCCTAGGGAAAAAAATCTTCAATGTATTACATTTATGAAAGATTTTCCTATATAGCCTTTCACTGAATAATACTATACTGACGCCACAAATAAATAGTGGTTTTGGTAGTGGGAATTATATACTTAATACAGTTTCTCAGGTGGATTACGATCGGTTTTATGTTTACAGGGCCAGATTTCCAGCTACTATTGTACATTAGCGTAACCCCAGTGCAATCCATGGGGTTATTCTGGGTTTCACCGACTGAATATCTGACCCACAATTTGCAAAACCATATAATCACATCTCCATTCTGGACTGCAAATGAGTAATGAGATTGTATTTGTACAAAACTGTGCAACTGCAGAGAAGAGCAGGAAGGTCAGGAGCAACATGGTCAGTCATCGTGGCCCCTCACAGGAAGCACAGCAGCAGCGAGCCAGGCCAAGGCGGGGCAGGTTCCTTGGCAACTCTCCTGCCTGGGATTAATACCCAAGCCTCCCTGTGAAAATCTTTCCAGTCCTGTGTATATTTCATAGAATCACAGAATCATTAAGGTTGGAAAAGACCTCTAGGATCATCTAGTCCAACCCTCAACCCAACACCACCATGCCTACTATACCATGTCCCAAAGTGCCACGTCTACACGTTTTTTGAACACCTCCAGGGACGGGGACTCCACCACCTCTCTGGGCAGCCTGTTCCAGTGCTTGACCACTCTTTCAGTGAAGAAGTTTTTCCTAATATCCAATCTAAACCTCCCCTGGTGTAACTTGAGGCCATTGCCTCTTGTCTTATTGCTTGTTACTTGGGAGAAAAGACTGACCCCCACCTCACCACAACCTCCTCTCAGGTATTTGAGGTTGAGCATGGGAACAGTTTCATAACAGTCATGGTCACTGCAAGTGTTTTTACTGTTTGAGTGTCTCGGTGAAGACCTGTTTCTGAGGGTTGGAGGAGCCCAGCAGCAACTCCGCTGAGGGAGAACTTCTCAGTTGAACCTCTGGGGCGAGGAGCTGCTCCCTGAAACTGGGGGGGCTGCTGGAGGGGCCAAAGGGTGTGATCAGAGCAACCGTGTTTAGCTCGCAGTGGCTCAAGTTCAGCATTACATTAGGCGATTTTTCCTACAAGAAGGGTCTTTTTTGTTTTTTTAATTGGGATATTTAAATGATTTCTTATTACATTTCTCTTCATTCTCAGTTGAAGGTGAAAGAAGAATTGCAGATTGGGGGAGCCTTGAGTTTTTACATTGAACAATTTGCTGTTTCATAGAGTCATAGAATGCTTTGGGTTGGAAGGGACCTGTAGAGGTCATCTAGTCCAACCCCCTGCAGAAGAAAATGCCTGTGTTGGAGCAAAATCAGTTGGCAAAACTTATTTGTGGGGTTGTAAAGCTCAGTCACTAAAGTAAACAGAGTGTTTAATCCTGAGTGTGGTTAATGCCACTTCCTAGTGAGCAGAAAAGTTTGGAACAAGTTACTAAAACCATGATTCTCTAACCTAAAATATTGTATGACTTGAGCTCCGATAAAACCCACTGTGCTTCAAGTTGTCTAAAAGCTGGTTTCATGTCGATGATAAAGGTGGCACTACAAAATAAGGACGTGATTCTCCCTAATGGATCTCTGTGCATGTGCCCTCTTTGATTTTCTGGTTTGTATTGCTATTATTTTTTTTTTATTTAGACTTGGAAATGAGGTATTTACTGATTCCGTGTAGGTGAGCAATCATGAAGCACGGTTCGGGAGGCCAGAGGAGGTCACCAGAACACGGCAGCGGTGTGGGAGGAGAGTAGTGGCATGGTGCTGGTCCAATGCCCAAGCCTGTGGCCTGCCTCGGTGATTTGCCAGCTGTGCAAAGGAGCCAGGCATCACAAGTGAAAACAGCAGAGCAGCATCCACGTCATCTCTTCTTGCCTCCTCTCAGCAGTGCCAAAGCGAGCACCAAGCAACTGGCGACTGAGCTGCAAGAATTGCTGTATCCAGCGCCATTGTCATCCACTTAAGCAATTTCTTATAGAACAGCAAACAGTTTATGCAGCCCTCTCAGGAGAAAAATAAAAAGCTAAAGGGATAAATGACCAATTAGGCTGCCTCATTTCAGATCTAAAAGCAGGGCCAGCAATATGTGATGGAAAAGCAAAATGCAGGTGACCCATTTAAAGAAAATGCTCCTTTTTCTGGCTGCACTTCTGCTGAAGGTAAACGTCTGCCTCAACAAAAGGCATTTTCCTCTCCACAGCCCTGAGCATGGGGAAGAGGAACTGCTGGTAACACGCGTCCACAGCCGACAACAGGCAGTTATTTCTGACTGAACGTGATTCTTTGGTGCCTCTCTGCTCAAGCTGTCCTAGCAGCAGAATATGCAGATATGCATTACGTTCTCCTCAGCCAAAGGCAAGAAACTCACTCTGGGAGCAAAGTGTCCTGCTTTGAGCACAGCATCTTAAAAGCAGCAGATGAGCACGTTCTCCTTTTCTCTGTACTTGCAGGGGAAGGAAGAGCACATCAGTTTCCTCCTCTCCATTTACTCAGATCCTGTACTCCTCTGTTCCTCTCCAGCTGGCTGGTACCTGCTTTAACCCATCCACAGTCATCACTTTCCAATTTGTTTTCCGTCTTACTTCAGTTGTGGGGTGTTCGAAGGGCAAAAAATGTTTATGCAATTATTTCCAAGAAGCCAGAAGTGTGCTCTGCACCTAAGACACTCCCATCACAGAAAGTCAGGGAAGCCGACAAGACAAACACAGGGAAACTCCTTCTGCAGGCAGCTGCGGCCAGGGGAGGGTGCGGTGCTCACTGAATGGCGCGATGCTCTTACGCAGGATGGGTGGGACATCAGCTCAGGATCCTGACGCTCATGTTACCGAACAAGGATGAAGTACCAGTCTCTGAGACCCATCCTGTGTGCTGTGCTCTGCCCCATCCCACCGCGGCTGTGCTGTGCCACCACCAGGCACGTCTGTGTGGGAACCCCTTCCCACACCCCAGCTCCCAGACGGCCGCTCACAGCCTCCTGGCACCTCCTCCTGTCCCAAGGAAGGTGCAGACAGATGGGGAAATCAGTGGAGAACCTGCCCAAGGTGATCCAGCCATCTTCAAGTTCTTCACACGAGCTGTCTGCTCACAGAGGGTGTTTCTGGAGGGTAACCCTGCTACGGAGGTTGCTCCCCTCCTTGCTCAGCGTACTGCACTCATGCCAGCACCCACACAGTGCAGCCCTGGGGACTGCTGGTGGCTGGCCAGTGGCTCTCTCAGCTGTGGCACAGGGTGGCCAAGCGCCTGTGCCACCTCCTGCCGAAGTGGGTTGTACAGTGCCCTGGGGGGGTGGTGTGTAACCCCCGCCACGGGCTTGCTGGGAGCCGAGGAAAAGGGCTCTGTCTCCCATCATGAGCTGCAGGAGTTGCTGCTGTCAGTTGTAGTCTCATCTGCCGTCAGAGCGGGGAAGAAGCGGGTGAGATGTGGATATCCCGACCTTCACAGGCATGCCTACTGCAGGCTTGGACGTGCCGCTAGGATGCGATGGAACATGCGATATGCAAAGGCATGTGCAGACCCCGTCAGGACAGGAGGGCTGTGCTGGCTGTGGCGCGATGAACACCGAGACCATGCCGCTGCTGAGATAGAGGCAAGCGAATTCTCAACTTCCCTTTTAAATTTTAGAGAATCAATTTTAAGGCAATTATCCATATGGAATGTCTTCTGGTCATGAAAGAGGCTCGTACTTATGCTGTGTCTCCAGGGCAACTCTGCAGCAAAGCGGGGTGTTGTGCCACTGAAACAGATCTTCGCCAGCATACACATACAGGCACTTTGTCTCAAAATATCAACCCTGGTCAGTCTCCAGGCTCTTTGGTACCTGTGTTTGAAACCCATGTGGCTGAAACCCAGCGAGGATGTTACACCCTGCCATGCAGCGCAGGGAGGGACGCGTGGCTGGACCGGCCCCTGCCCCCGGGAGCCGCAGAGGGCCACGCTGCTGAGTTCGTCCCCGCCACCTTCATTGCTATTCCTGGCGTGTAAGCTAACAAATAACCTTTGGTGATGTTTGGCAGTAATAAAGCAGCGCATTGCCATTTCTTTTCCTTTCACTCCTCATGGATCCTTTTTTCATCTTTAGAAATAGTCTAGTGTCTTAATCTGTGGAAAAATGGAGATATACATTACAAAATAGCTGTGCAGCGTGTTAAGCTCTGCCCAGGTACTCCTTCATTGCTACTATATGATCGACCAAGCTGAAATATCACTGTAGGAAGCGTAACATTTCTGCAAAAAGGACAAACAGGTGGCAGCTTTGTTTTCTAATGAGTTCTCTGTCAGACATGAATTTCTAAGCAGGTCAGCAAGCATGTTCTCCTGCACCTCTCATTCTGTACATGGAGCACCAAAACACCTCCTGTGATCTCAGCATTGTCTCCTGCAGCCCTGCGTAGCTTTTTGAGTCTTGTTTCTCATGCACATCTTGACACATCTGAGCATCCTCCCCGCAGGGGACCTGCTCTCCTCATCGCAGAGGTAAACTGGGAGGGAGAGCCTCAGGGCTGTCCCGATGGTCTTGCATCCACCGGTGGCTTTCAGCCCACATGGCCGGGTGAGAGCTCATCCAGAGGAACCCCCAAAGAGCCACTGCGAGGGCATCGGTGGCAGCTCCAGATGTGCCACTCCGTGGTCTCTGCTCCCTGGTTGGGCTCAGCATCTCCCGTGCAGACACGGGCACTCTCTGCTGGCATTTACCCAAACCGGCAGACCTATCCACAGGGGCAGTAATTAGCAGCATCGTACAAGCCAAACCTCTTCTGTATTTTGCTACATTTCTGCCAGAGCAGAGCACACCACCAAAAAAAAAAGAAAAAAGCCCAACCCAACAGTCCAAAGATGCAGCCACTTATTTTGTCATGACAGAAATGCCTGTGCCTGTCAATATGAAATGTGTTTGGTTTACTCTACCCTCTTGGTCCTGATTCTCGTTTTCTGCACCGTTGTAAGCTTTTCCACACAAGGCGCTCATTAATGCCCTCACAAACACCACTACAGCAGGCAGACAGAGCTGCTGGAAAGCAGCGGCAGACGCCCCGAGCGTCGGGGGCCCCGCAGCCAGCGGCCGGGGCTCTGAAGATCCCTTGTGCATTAACAGGAGAGCACAGGCTCAGCAGCCAGCCTCTGAAATAAATTGTGCACCTAGTAAGGAGGGAGAGGGGAAAAAAGCATTCTGGCTGCAAAACATGGCCCCAGCTGTGCAAGGAGACTCTGAGCTGCTGCTGAGGACAACATCTGGTAACTGCTGACCTTTTCAAAACCGTGCTTCCCACCATGGCAAATCGCTCTCTCTGCATTGCCAAGAGAGCCATCAATTAAAAATGCATTACCACAGCTCCCTAAAGCAAAGCCAAAAATTGCTGCTTATTCATTCTGCAGATACTCAAAGCATGTTTACAGAGAGTTTTCCACATCAAATATACTAAAAAATTAATTGGCCTCACCTGTGAAGAGATGTTAGAAAAAACATAGGTTTGGAAATAATGTCTCCATCTGATGTGTGGATGTTGCATGGGCAGAGACAACCCTTTCTACCATACAACGCGCTTCATCACCTTACCTGACTGCAGGTGCTGCTGGTACCACATGCTCCACAGTCACCAGTGATCCCTGCGGAGGCAGGAGGGTCCCCGTGGGGAAATGGGGCCAGGTCAGGCAGCACATGGAGTGCAGGACACCACGGCATTGTCCCACCTGCGGCAGAGCTGGCCATGTCCGCCGCCGCGGTGGAAACGCCATGCTGGAGGTGATGAGGTGCGGGAAGCCCGGGGCACACCGTGGCTGGTCACCTCCCACAGGCAATTCCCGACATCTGTCTCAAACCAGGGGCAGCAAAGAGCTAACGCTGATGATTTATCAACCGACCCAACGCTGATTTACCAGCCAACCACGCGTGTGGTTCAGGAAATGGGGCTTCACCTCCAGCTCCTCCAGGGCTGTTGCCCACAGCTCCAGCACAGCGGGTATGAAAGCCAGCGGCTGAAAAACAGAGCTTTCATTAAGGCTAGAAATAAAAACATGAAGATTGAAAAAAAAAAAGGAGCACGTGTTAATGCGAGACTAAATTGCAAGTATAACATCTTTGCTGGAGATGTTCAATTTTACAGTCTCTATCCGGATACGCTTGCAATAATTACGCAGCAGCTCAGGGAGAAGTCACGGCTTAGCTGAATGAATTAGGCAGCGAGAACGTCTGTCCTGGATGTCACAGCAGGCGCAGCACCAAACCGGGATGCTTCGTTCCCCTCGATATGTGGCCAGGGACACGCACGAGTACCCAGATGCTCCTCAGGCCTTTCTTCTGAGCAGGTCCATGTTCACTAAAGCAATGTAAGATTCAAGCAACCACGTGCAGTGCCAGGAAACGCAGCCTTGCTTATGGTTTGGCTTGTTTAATAGAGATTTCTGACCGCTGTTTGAGCTACAAGGCCTGGCTGTGTTCCCTGGCAGCGGTGCTTGAGGAGAAGCTGCAGGCAGCATGGCTGGTTTTGTAGGACCCAGGTTCATTCTGCAGGGAGGCAAAGGCAGCAAAAACTCTGGGGACATGGACAGAAAGGCATCCGGCAGGAGGATCAGTCCCGAGATGTGATGGCCTCAGACACCAAGGCCAGGAGAGCTCCTAAACACGTGTCTGAAGTGCCCATGAGTTACTGCCGGCCTGGAGGATCCCGAGGTACCGTTGCGTGCTCTGAACGGCCTGTTAGGCAGTTCTGAACTGCCCGCACCGTCGCTGTTTGCGCCTCCTCTTGGTAACAAGGGTACGCTTTTCTTCCAGGGCTTGTTTCCTCTCGAGCTTTTATTCTGCTTTTGTTTTTCACGTCAGACTTTCAGCGGCGAGGAAACACAGCCAGGGAGATTTTACAGAGACCAATACCCTCACCCAAACACTGCCAAAATTTTTGTGAGGAATTTGGACAGCAGTCTGCTTCCTACAGGTTGCCCCTCTCCACGGACAGAAAAAAAATCAAATATATAACCTACTGAGATACCAAACATGAAGAGTCTGGGTTCAAGCCCATTCCTCTACGGCAGCAGAGCTATGACATTCGGATCAAAATGCTGTTCTCGATGAATGACAGAAATATTAATACTAGTGTGTTTTTTGTCTTTTTCCAACTGGTTCCACATAAAAGTGTAAATTGTATTTGCTCTGGGCCCCTAGATACTATCTCAAACTTAATAAATATCTACCACCTCACACTTAAACTGCGCAGCTTTGGGAGAGCAGTCCATGAGCGTTAAAACAATGCTATTACCGAGATGTCAAAATGTAGCTGAACGCGGGCTCTGTAACTGCTGTCTGCTAGGGATAGTAAAAATAATGATCAGGTTACAAACGCCGTCTTTTGCATTTGAATAGCAGCAAGGAGGCAGGCGTTGTCATGCATGTGTTATCTCCGAGCAGGTAAATGGCACTGGCAGGCCCTTATTTATGTTGCTGTCATAAACATGCCTCCAAAATTTGTTGTCACAGTATTGTTGTTTTCCTATGAGATATATGATGTGCATGAATTAAGAATATGAGGGTCTGTTTCCTTCGCTAACACATGCTTTACTGCATTATCTTTAACGAATGCACTGCAAAATTAAATAGCTGTGTAACACACTGCAGGGTGCCTAGACCAGGCGATGCACTCTTTGTGTCGTTCTTGTACAGCTGAAACACGTGAATCCTTCGAGTAGCTAAAAGTAAGATGAAACAGGGAATTCATTTTTAATCCAGGCAGTATCCCAACGCTGATATGTAATTCATTTCCCCATAACCTAAGAAAGGTGGAACATTAGGGAGCAACACTGAAAAAAAAAATACCACTTGGAAAATGATGGGTGCTCCCTCTTCAGGTCAAGAAAAGTCCAAGGTCAAACCATCATCTTCTCAGGCCCTGTCCGAAGAAAACCAAAGTGTTCATGCCCGTCACAACACAGGCAGACAGTCTTCTGACAAAAATCGATTTATGTGGGCTGAAGGCAAATATACTCCTCGCTCTCCAACACCGAAATGGGGCTCTGCCCTTGCCGGCAAGCTGCAGTCGTGGCTGTGCTGCACACAGGTGCCCTCCTTTGCCATCCGTGAACATGCAAATAGATTTCCACTGCCTGCAGCACAGCCGGCGCAGCAGAGGGTGAGTGAGGTGGTGCTGGAAGTTTCTGTGAGAGGAACCGAAGCTGGGATTGGCGCACTGGGAAAAATAGTGGTGATCACACTGAGATTGAGGAGGCAGCCAATATTTCAGGGGATCTTCATGTGTCATCTTTTCTTGCCAGCTTCATGTTGGATGTCCACATTGAGGTCTTACCTCATAAGCTGTGGCTGACGTGAAGGGACAGCGTTATCTGGGACGTGCCAGGGGAATGGTGCTTTCGGGCTGAGGAGAGTCGAATGGCCCTGGCACCATGAAACACCTTCTCCCCTTGCTCATTTTGTGACTGATCCAAGGAGCAGGTAGCACACCCAGCCTGCCTTATCTCAGCCACAGCACCTGCGCAGGCACCTCCTCGCCACATGGACACTGCCAGAGCCGTGGCAGGAGGCAACGCCGCGGAGAGGCTGTGTGATGGGTCCGTGGGCATCCTCAGAGGTATTAAAAGTGAGGCAGCAGCAGTGAGAGCGTGGTATATCCTGGTCTGCAGACACTTAATGTCAAGTAGCTTCACTGACACCAAGCTTAGATGAGTGTGCTGCTCTGCCTGCAGATCCCAGCGCTCACAAAAGGGGCAGAGAATGAGCTTAGACATCACCTGAAGATTGCTAAACCCCAACACACACACCCCATCAGCTTTCCTCTTCCTCCCCACTCTCACCTCCTCAGCCGTTTCTTCTGCTTGCAGCCCTCCCACTACCAGTGTTTCCCACCTGCAACTGCTCATCTCCTCAAATTATTTTATTGCTCACCCTCCTGTCCGTCCTGAGTTTTCCCCTTTCCGCATATCATTCCTCACATCCTTAACCTTTGCAATGAACATTTACTTGCATTATTTGGGGTTTTTTATGTTCTAAAAGTCTTCTGAATTACCTGCCGTACTTAGGTTACATGCATCCTCAGAATAGAAAGCCCCATGAGGGACATTAATTATAGAAGTATGTATTCAAGCTTGTCTGTGGTTTATGCCTATGGCTGAGTCAACAACCAGATCGTGTCGACACGCAGGATGGATGGACACTGTCATCCTGGCATGCTGTACAAGTACTCTGAGACCTGTTTGAAGCGTGCTAAGTTACACTTCTCTTAAGATATGCAACGGGCACCTTTGCCACTCCCCAGGGGGGTGCCTTCAAGTGCCAGATCAGCTGGGGTTCACCTGAGCCGTGGTTTGAGCTCTGGGGACAGAGGTGCCTGTGGACACCCCAACAGCAGACGCAGCGCACTGGAGCTGAGTTTTCTCTCACAGGGAGCTACAAAGTGAGTCTTTTGTCTTTTGCTTTCTGTGCCTAAAATTATCAGCGCTTCCAAATTATGTAATGGAGGAGAATGTATTGAGTAGATTATTTCCAGAGGAAAGGAACTAACATTCCTTGCTTGTAAGTGCCATCGGGGAGCTGCATCAGGCTGTGTGCACCTTAACATGAACAGACACTTGTGCTCGTAGGATGGGAGCACACGACGTCCAGGCACGCTGCTAAAATGTGCGGAGATTTGATATGGCTCTGAGAAAAGCTGCTTGTCTTCCCTGCTCTGTCTAACCAGAGAGGATGAGTTTTGTAAGCACGTCAAGATGGTCTAGATGTAACACACGGGACTAAAAAGAAGCAGGTCTGGGGTAGGCTGCAATTACTCACTTAGCATTTTAGAGTCTGTTCCCATTTCGGCAATGTGGGTCCTGGTCTTTTCTTGTTTCACTGGTAAGACCGCAGGAATAAGTCTCTTAGGCTTGCGAGTCACTCAAGGTACCTTGCACCTAAGGATACAGTCCAAGGCATGGGTATATGGGAGCATAAAAAGAACATATGACTTCTCATAAAAGATATATTGCAAGGTATACAGAGCAAAATAGCTTTTGAGAAAACCAAGCCATTTTAGAGGACCATGTAGGTGAAGGGTGGTCCTTGGTGTGCATTTCTACTGGACCTGTGGAAAGACTTAAATCAAAACAGATATGTGAGAGGAAGGATCCTTCTCTTAATTTGCGTCCTATCAAAGTATTGTCCCTGATTCACTCTGAAGTATTTTGCCTACAGCTATTCAGAAAAGCACTTTTGCTTATGCTACCTTACTCCAAAGCTGAGCTAAATCACAGTCCTGGCAAAACTGCTGAGAAAGTCCTTGCTGAGTGCTGCTCAGGTCATTCACCCGATGTGCCCTGAAGAATGATCTTGCTTAGATCCAGTGGCATTTAAAGGGATTTTTGAGGGCTTAAAATACATCAAACCATTGTTGGATTCAGGAAAAATAGCCTCATTTTCCAGTTACTCCCAGGCACAGTCATCCCTACATTGTATACGGATTGTCTATAAACAAGGCTTTTCAAGCTTTCATGCAGGCGACATCTGACACAGAAGTGCAGCATGGTTCAGCTCTGAAGGCAGCCACCAAAACCCTGTAGGCTCACCATGTTTGGTCACATACTTGCACAATCTGATGCTCAATATTATTTTGCACCAGCGTACTGGTTTTGGCTGGGAAGGAGTTAATTTTCTTCACAGGAGCCTGTATGGGGCTATGTTTTGGATCTGTGCTGGAAACAGCGTTGATAACCCAGGGATGTTTTAGTTTCTGCTGAGAAGTGCTTACACAGCGTCAAAGGCTCTTCTGCTCCTCACCTTGCCCTGCTGTCCCGGGGATGGCTGAACCCCTGTCTGCCGTGGGAAGCAGCGAAGGAATTCCTGATTTAGCTTTGCTCGTGCACGCGGCTTTTGCTTTACCTGTTAAACGGCCTTTATCTCAACCCACCAGTTTTCTCATTTTTACTCCTTTGACTCTCTTGTCCCGCTGTGGGGGAGTGAGCGAGCGGCTGGGTGGGCTGAGCTGCCCACCGGGGTGGAACCACGACAGCCAGGACCACACCACCTCCCTGTCCGGCACGCATTGGCACATGTGAAGAGACGGCTATCTGGTCATGGCACAGGTTCCCAGTGACAAATCCCAGTGCCCTCTTGCACGTCCTCTCTGGTGTGAGTCTCAGGACCCACCTGGCCACATCCGCAGCCCACGGTGCCCCGAGAGCTCACTGGTGTCCGCTTGCAGCAAGCTCAAACACTGCGGGGATGGGTCAGGAAGGAGCAGAGGGAAGGTGGGGAAGGAATGCCAAGGCACAAGGCAGCCTGTTACAAATGGGGCCTTTTTTTGTCTCTCTCCATGGAAATGAGCTAGCAGAAAAAACACAAATAGCCCATGTAGCAACTTAAATCAAAGTACCTGCTGTTGGCCACTGTGATTCCCAAATTAGTTGTCTCTCGGGGTAAGCCTGTACTAACCCAAGTGGGTTGGAGTGGGATGGTTGCCCCACTCCTCAACTATGGGCCCGATTATTCTCCTGCTTGTCTGCCTCAGTCGTCATTCCCATCCTTGCTAAACCTTGGCCGTATCACATTTGTTTTCCTAGGTGACAGCTCATGGGCTGAGCAGCCCCTTTGCCCCGGTCGTTGTGTTCCTCTAGGCATTTCCCAGGCCTTCAGTCCCAAACCAGTCATGCTCACAGCTCCCCTAACCACTGCCCCTCTGGCTGCCCTCCCACGAGCGAAGGATTTCAAACCTCCCAGAAGTAATTGTGATTTTAGAGCAATTAAAAAAGCAGGAGAATATTTTATGACAAAATCTCATTGTTCACTACAGTTTAGCTTTTGGGGCCATTCAACTGCAAAGCTTTTCTAACCATTCAGGCTGTTATGAAGATAAAGTGTTCAGCTGTTCCACTGTACTAAGCAAGAAAGTGTAGCAAAAAAACCCAGAATGATGCAATATGAAACTAAACTCTTTGCTGGGCATGATATTTGTTTTATCTCATTTCAGCTCTTTTGTGTTTCTGTGTTCTTGGAAACCATGTCCAGCCTCCCCCCCATGTTGCTTGCGTGCCCCCCAAGGCCCCCATTCCACAATTCTGTTGCACGCTGCCCGTCCTCACAATGGCTCCTCAGAGCAAAGTGAATTGCAGGATAACCTCACAGCAGAGGCAGCCCCGACTCATGAACAGGAGCGCTGAACTGCTGGCATGGCCGAAGAGTCCCTCTTTTCATAACCGCATACCTCTACAATAATCAAAAGAGAAAGAAGATCTCCTCTGCCTTCCGGAAAGTGCTCGCTAGCAAAATGCCTTCCTGCTGGGCTGCTCACGAGCACTGCTCCTGCCAGCAGCGTGAGCAGCTCTGCCTTGAAACTCTGCACCTCACCGAAGTGCTGCGGCTGCTGGGTTGCCACCAGCGCCGGTCACCATTGAATAGCTGCTGCTGCCCAGGCAGCCCTGCTGCCACAGCAGAGACATCGCCTCTGTGCCCTGGCCGTGTCGTACCCCTGCAAAGCCGTCCCTGCTCTGCTCCCCCTACGGCTCCGCGGGATGCTCAGTGGAAGTGAGCCGGGAAGACGGCGTGCTGGGCTCGGGGCAGTTGTCCCTGCCCCACTGCTTATGGCACTGTCCTCTAACCCCCCTGCAGTCCGCTCAGCGCTTCTCTCCCCCTTCTCTACCAGACTGAACAGAAATCACTCGCTTTCACTGTGCGAAACCCTTGCAGGCTGCATTCCCTGTGCTGGCCACATTTCGCTCACAAGGAGGGCATCAGCCCCACTTCTGGTGGACACTGAGCTCACCTTCATTTTTCACTCACTAGATGCTCAAGTCACCTTTGTTCTTCCTGCCGGGGGCTCCTCATACTTGTACGGCCCCCCCCACACCTCTACAAAGCAGTCTTCTTCCCTGGACTCCACCTCTCTCCCAGGTTTTCTAAGAAAGCACTCAATATTGAAAAATGAAAGGATTGTTTCTTCCCCAAAATGAAACCTGACCTTGTGTCACAGGGTGACAGTAGCTTTGTCAAAGTACTTACTTACATTTCTCAGGTGATGTTTAAGATTGTCAAAAATCTATTACTCTGCTGAAGGGGATCAGCACCAAAGCATTGGTTCAGCGGTTCATTGGTTCAAGTGCTGTGAGGAGCGGCTGAGGGAGCTGGGGTTGTTCAGCCTGGAGAAGAGGAGGCTGAGGGGAGACCTCATCGCCCTCTACAACTGCCTGAGAGGAGGTTGTGGTGAGGTGGGGGTTGGTCTCTTCTCCCAAGTAACAAGCGATAGGACGAGAGGCAATGGCCTCAAGTTGTGCCAGGGGAGGTTTAGATTGGATATTGGGAAAAACTTCTTCACGGAGAGGGTTGTCAAGCACTGGAACAGGCTGCCCAGGGCAGTGGTGGAGTCCCCATCCCTGGAGGTATTTAAAAGCCGGGCAGACGAGGTGCTTAGGGACATGGTTTAGTGGTGGAAAGGTACGGTTGGACTTGATGATCTTAAAGGTCTTTTCCAACCAAATGATTCTGTGATTCTGTGATTCTGTGGTTCTGGTTTATTTTCCTACTGTAACCTCAGTTATCAAAACTTATACCTTTAAAAAACATACAGTATGGATGAGGGGGTCTCCAGGATGGTGGTTAATGACGCACGTGGCCAGAGAGCATTAGGAGCCGGTCACCACAGCACCTCTCCCAAAGCAGTGCTGGCCCCAGGCGTTCACCCACTGTTTGCAGGGCAGGAGCCTGCACACGCCGGTCAGGAACCCGCTGGGATCCGCTGCCAACGGGCTGAGCGGGGTGGCTGGAAATCTGTGATGGGACCTCGTGCTTGCACAGGCTGTGCGGTGAGGAGCTGCAAAGAGCGCTCCCTCTGTGCTCTCTGCTGCATTTTACCCAGGCAAGATGTGGTTTTTCCAGTTGTTGTGGTCATAGGGATGCTATTTCATGAAAAGTGTTACTGGAAAAGAATGAAAAAAAAAAAGAGAGAAAAAAGCACTCTGTAAAAGAATGTTACCTGTCTGGATTTAATAGCACAACTTATTGCCTTTTAATTGCTTAGTAATGCAATGTGGTTCACTTAGGGAAATGATTACAATTTAATTGTTATATTTGTCTGATAAAATCTAGTTATCATTTTAATTACACTTATGAAAGTCCTTGTTTGTGTCTTTCTTCATTTTCGTGCACCAAATGTGATCCCCCGCAGCAGATCTCTGTGGCAGACCCCTCCGTGCTGCATGCGGAGGTCTCCAGCAGGACAGCTCCCCCAGCAGCGTGCATTGCCCCCAGTGCGATGCCGCTGGGTGTGATGTGTGAGAGCAAATGTGGATTTCTACCCTGAATATGCCGGTGTTTCATGCGGATTTTCAGGCAGCGTGTCATGTAATCAGCGCTTTGGATAGGCGTGCTGCTCGCTCCGGCAGTACAAAAACTGCTGATGGGGAGGGAGGTGGGAGGAGAGGCGTAACGACTGCCTTTGCAGCGTGGTCCAGTGGTGGAAAACAGAGCAAGCGTGGCTCCTACCCCTGAGAAAGTGCTCCAGTGACTTAGTGCCACAGGCGAAGGGGCTGCAAAGCCAGCGGGACTGGCGTGGGAACAGCAGGCGACCCGTGGGCTCGTGGAAATCGTGGCAGCTCCTTCCCTGCTCACGACCTCCCAGCGCCTCGTCCCAGGGTCTGGCTTCACGCATGATGCTCGTCAGCGTGGTTGTGGCTTGAGGTTCTGTCAGGGGAAAAAACAGAGAGAGAGAAAGAGAGAGGGATATTTTTGTCAGTATAACATTCATTTTTTTTTCTGCTAATTAAAAAGCCCATAATTTATAAATTAGTATTCATCAGTCCACAGACTCTACATTAGTCAGATCAAAACATGACACGTGATTCAGTTAAAACATGTGAGCAAACCCCTCTTAGTACTTTAAATCCTTTGGGAGGCTGCACCATATCCCTGTCAAAGAAAATGCTGAAGGAAAGACCAGACAGTTTTTATCATCACAGAAATATCTTACTGCTTTCCTTTCTGCTTTCTCTCCTCATCTACTGCACTCCTGCTCTCCAAGATCTTACTTTTTAATTTTGCTAGAATTGTTCACTGAATTTAGACAAATTCACAACGATTTATCAGCTTGTAACTACATTTCCTGTGCATATACTGGCTTTCTAAAAAAAAAATTCCAGTTCCAGTTTGAAAATCGGCGGTCTGACTTAAACCGAAGGGGAAGTTTTGGGAGAAGATGCAGAAGTTCATTTGACTGCAGGCAGCACCCGATGTGTGTCACTCGTCTCCCTCAAGGTGTCTGGTAACGGCAGTCACACACATCCAGAAATGTGTTCGGGTGTTTTGCTGCCTTTACAATTAGGAAGCTTTCCTTGCTGTCCAGCCTCAGTCTCTCCTCCTGGCACACAGAAAACCAAAGGAATTGCGACTTGTTTCAGTACACAGGGTGAAGATGAAAAGCAGATATTTTAAATTCCTTAATGGTCTTGGATTTTAAGCATCATCTTAATCATGTTTGAAAACTGCACTTCACAAAGCATTTATCTTGAAGACTTACACTTTTCCAGGTTGGTTTGGGGTTTCTTTTCTTTTTTTTTTTTTATTGTTTTGTGTCTGTCAGAACATGTGTTTGATAGAAATCAGGAAAAAAGAGAAGTACCTTTCTGGAACACATTTCTTTGGATTTACAAAGAGACTGGTGAGGGCTTTTGAGATTTTGGAGGATGCCTATCAATGCTTTTTCAAAGTCGGTTGTTGCAACACTCCATATGAAACGGAACTAAGTGGCTTTATTTTACTGTTCTTCTAGCTATATACAAACAATTACTCATACTCTGCACTGTTTCTACTATCATGTATTTGTTCAAAGTCCTTCTAGGATCTACCACAAATAACCCAGTGCAGAGGCACAACTAAACCTGTGCTAGACATTAATTTCTGTTTCGTTTCGCATTCACATCACTGCACAGTTCCTTCAGGGGCTGGAAAATAAGGATTTTTTTTGTGATATCCCAAAGCCATGTGTACCTCCAGTGACAAGTGATTTGAATTTGGTAAAAATATGACTTGCAATAAATAAGTATCTAGACTGTGCTTCTGCCTCTCACGTTATTAAATTCATGCTCCTCCATCCTTCTTCCCACCCACACCCCCTGCGTTGCTCTGTAGCACCCATCTCTCCTCCTGCCATACTGGCTTTGTGAATCGGTTACGTTGGGACCACATTTTCATAGAGTTTGCCAGAAAACTCCTGGGCTAGAGAAGAAGTGTCTGGAGGGCCCAGTGGTATCACCTGGTACACGTTCAAGGTTTCTCTAATCTACTATCTGCAAAGCAAAATAGGCTCAAAAGAAAATACAAGGATCTCCAAAAGCTGAAAATTTCCTTTAATTCATTTACCCTACACTTTGGTTAAATGTCCAGTTTGTGATTCTTATAAAAATTTATTTGGAGAGATGCATCTATAAGGAGACCAGGAAAAAAATGGAAAAAACACTTTTTTTTCCATGTTCAAAACCATTTACAATTTGTAAAACCCACTTCCAGAGCCCTGCTTCTACACAGCTTTTTCCTGCCTCGCTTTGTCTTCCCTTTCCCCTTCCTTTCCTCTCTCGTTTCTTATTTTTATGCTTTCATTTTTAAAAATTTTGTTCAGAGTCTGCCTCTGGGCACTGTGCTGAAGTTAGCACACTGCATAAACGCTCTTTTAATTTCCATGCTACTGAAATGCAATCAAGATAAAAGGTTTAATTTTTCAAATGCATTTGATATCTCATGGCCACTTAAGTGCCTGGATCTATCCGCTGGTCTGGTGCCAGTTGCACTGCAGTTGGATGCTGCTCAGACAGCTAGCTCCAAGAAACAAACAGTATTAACGTCTGATGGGGATGCAGCAATAAATCCTCAAATAAAAGCACAAAGGAGAGCAGAGATACACGAATGCTGAAATACATACAAAGAGGAAAATTTTTACAAGCCATTTACAAAATCAAGGTTTTTTTTTCTTCTGTACCGCTTTAGAAATTACAGGACAATGCACTGTATGAGCATATAGGTATTTTTGAATGCATTTCTTACAAAAGATTAATATTACCTTTACATATTTTCCCAACATTAACTATGTGAATTTCCACAGGAGAGGCAGCAAAGGGAGGACACCCTCCAGTGAAAATTACCAAGAAAGAGCTCTGAGCTTTTGTTCGGGATCAGGCATCTCACCTTCAGAGTGTGGCTGCATTTCACCTGTTAAAAGGGAAGATTTCTGGTTTGGTGTTACATGTTTCTAACACGCTATTGAACTCTGTGGATGGAGCTGGTAAGCAGAAGGCTTTGCCCTGCACATCCTTACCCCTAATGGCCTCACCGTCTCTTACCAGTCACTGCCCTTCGGTCATTTCAGCTTCAGAGTCATAGATGCTGGGGAAGGGTCTGGAGCACAAGTGCTGTGAGGAGCGGCTGAGGGACCTGGGGTTGTTCAGCCTGGAGAAGAGGAGGCTGAGGGGAGACCTCATCGCCCTCTACAACTGCCTGAGAGGAGGTTGTGGTGAGGTGGGGGTCGGTCTCTTCTCCCAAGGAACAAGTGATAGGACGAGAGGCAATGGCCTCAAGTTGTGCCAGGGGAGGTTTAGATTGGATATTGGGAAAAACTTCTTCACGGAGAGGGTTGTCAAGCACTGGAACAGGCTGCCCAGGGCAGTGGTGGAGTCCCCATCCCTGGAGGTATTTAAAAGCCGGGCAGACGAGGTGCTTAGGGACATGGTTTAGTGGTGGGCTTGGCAGTGCTGGGTTAACAGTTGGACTCGATGATCTTAAAGGTCTTTTCCAACCTAAATGATTCTACAATTCTATGATTCTATTCTTCACTGCTGGACCAGCTGAGCCGTGTGGCTCCTGCCTGGGAGGGACCCCTGCGTGATGGGCACCCGGTCCCTGTGACGGGGAAACCTGCATGCTTGCCGGGGGATGACAGGGACTGGAGGACATGCTGGGCCACAGCCTAGGGAGAAAAACTTCTTCTCCTAAAGTCCCTCTGCAGTGCTCCAGTCTACGCTGCAATGAGCACCGACCCTCCTAGACCGGTGGCCGTGGTCTCCCAGGGCCGGGGGCTGCCAGGTGTTTGCAGCATCGCCCTCCTGGGAAAAGACCTGCAGTCCTCACCCTCGGCCGCTGTCAGAGCGACCAGGCTCGAATCTCACTTTGTCTTTGCCTTGTGGGGCTCGGCCAGCCACCGATTTTTATCATGTTTGATCCTCATTTATCTTCAGTGTCTACAGGCTTTGACTGCAGATAAAAAGACTTTGCAAGATCAAAGGCACACAAGTATTGTGGGCGCGTAAGTGATTCTTCAGGGACTTAGAGCCCCCCTTGTTAATCTTGCCACTATTTCCTTCTAATTTAATTGATAAATAAATCTTATTTCTAGGGTCTGTGAGGTTCTGCTGCAATGTAAAATTCTTTGCTGTCTGTGATGATCTGTCCTGCCACAGCCTGTGACTTCTGCTGGATATTGAAAGTGACTCTTTCTGACCACATGTGCCAAACTCTAGTAGAATGAGGGATTTATCTCTTTTCTCTGCTTTTTATCTTCCTGTCAGATTGCGCTCAGATGGGTGGCCTTGCGCTGATAACTCTATCCAGCCTTGGTCATTTTTTATTTTCATGGACTTGCGGACAAGAGACAGAGCCAGGCAAATTGGATTTTAAAATGTGAACTCCAGATGAGTTTCCCTGTTGCTGTCTAATTGTCTTCTCTGCTTGTTGTTCCTTGTCATCTCTTGCTTTGCACCTGGTTTGTAAGTTCTTCAGACATTGTGTTTTCCCTGTTTTGTACGAGCTGTACATCTTCTTTGTAAAACTCCAATGCGACAGGGTTCACTGTGTTTGGGTGGCTCCGTGTAATAGATATAAACAGTAATAAAAACAAAGAACAGATGATTTTGGAGAGGAACTGATTATTTGGTGAGAATGAACAAAAATTAATTTATTCTAATGAGGCTTGTTTTAACCAACCAATTTAAAAGCAAGAGAAAGAGAAAGAGAAAGAGAAATAAAAATGGTAGAATATAGACTGTAAAGGAGAGACCAAGATTCGGGAGAGCTGCCAGTGCAGGGAAGTGTGTCTTCATCTTTTAAAACTTGTAAGACGTGTGGAGGTGTTTTCTGGCCTGGTGGAGACCTACACGTTCGTGTGTCTCCTTCCCGTATCATCCACCCCTGAGTAACTACGGATTCAGTGCAGAAGGTTGGACATCTGGAAAAGGCACGTGCCTGTGAAGTCAGTGCTTCTCCTGGTGCCACCTCATGAGGAGGTGACAAGGAGACCAGGACAGGGGCAGTTCCTCAGCTTACTCAGGCCGTAGAAGCAGACAGCCCCAATATCATGTGACTGTGCACGATCATATGGAAACACTGGAGGAAAGGACGTCTGGAGCAATTTGGTCCAACCTCCTCTGGAACCGGGACTACCGGCGACACTGGGTGAGGTTACCCAGGGCTCTGACTAGCCACGTCTTGAACATCTTTAAGAATGCAGACACTGCGGTGTCCCTGCGTGCTCCAGCAGAGAGCTGTGTCACCAGAGGTGAGATGAAGTCTCATTCAGGGCATCTGGCACCTGGCGTTGGAGGCAGTGCAACGGCACACACAGGTGCTGGCTCAGTGCAACGTACTTCAGCTCCAGTTTTCAGTAAACTATCTTTTTATACTGTTTGTCCAAAGTTTCTTCCTGTTGGCTGCAGGATTTGAGATGCTTCGGAATAAGGAAAGGCAAATATAACTTGGTCATTCATGCCTGAAACAATAAGCAGGAGATACTTTACCCTTCAGTTCTTCTCCCGTGCCTCCTTCAAAATAGCTAAAGAAAGTTGCCTCCATAATACACTTCATCATAAATACTAAAGAAACAGCAAACTACTAGAAAAAAGAAAAACAAACCCCGAATTATTTAGCATGACATGCCTCATACGTTTTCTTTGCAAAGCTGGTGAGACAGCTTTCCTCAGCGTGGCTACAGAGGGAAGAGAGCAACAAGAACCTCTGGAGCCCTTGCATCTGGGAATGTTCCCTCCAGCTCTTCCAAGCTCTTTTCCAGGCATCAGACAGAGAGTTCATCGTGGTCTCAGGGCTGGCTCCTTGTATCTGTGTTTGATTAGGGGTGGTTTTTCTAATAAATTGTGTAGACTGTCCTGCACAGGGAGGAGGGCCGTCCCTTGGGGGTGTCTCCCCCTTCACCAAGCCCTGTGCTCCTAGGGCTACCCTGACCTCCGCTTCCTTATGGGCTTCTTTCCAGTTAATGGTGGTAAACTCTAAATCTGCAAGCTGACGCTTGCTCTGCACCCTCAGCCCACACGGCTTCATTTTCTAACACAGTCACAGAAGTAGCATAGATTTTCTTCTTGTAAACCATTTTTTCTTTGTCATGACATTAGTATGTGACCTTAAGATCTCTGTCCTAGTTTTATTTATGATTGTTAGCAACAGATACATTCTAAATACACCTGAGGCACTCACAGAGTACATGACAACTTGAAGTAACTAATTGCTGTTAGATAGTTATCTGAATTTTTATATATATATATACACACACACACAAATATTTCTGAGCCCTGGATATTATAAAGGTGCTGAAAGCAGAAATCAAGTTCCTAAATTCATGGACAAACCCTGAATCTCTTTCAGTGCTTCTGAGTGAGATGGGCTGCCTTTGGCTGTGTGTTATAGCATTCAGTCTAGCGTTTGCTAAAGATACTTGAGGAAGAAAAGTAAAGGCAATAAGGTTCGGCATCAGAAATGGAAATGATGCCTGGAAGAGAATGATCAAAGGCTGGATTGCACTGCTCCAGGGGCTGATGGGTTGGTATTTTCAGACACTGACCAGTGCCAAGACAGCACTTAGAAGAGCACTTAGATAGATCATCAAAGTACTCTATCAAGAAAATAGCTAGGACTGAAAACTCTTGCATCATGGCTAGTTTCAGTGTCAAAAAAACTTTAATCCTAAACTATTGGTTGTTAAGGGCACTTACAACTATAACTGGGACTATGTTACTGAAATACCAGCAATAATGCTTTCAAAATCAAAAAACAAATCAAACCAAAATGAACAAAAGGAACAAACAAATAAACTGGCCTTGTATATTATTGAAAGATTTAAAACAAAAGGACTTTAAAAACATCTTAAAAGGTTTAAGTCTATACAGTGCAAAGAACCATCTCTGGTGAGAAATGATAAAGTCCTACCCGCATTTCAGAGGAACGGGGAGGAGAACGGCATCACAGGGCCCCCAGTGCTTCCCTGAGCTCCCCACCAGCCTTAGGAGTCACTGGATGGAAAGCTGGTACCGTCAATGATTCAGGAGGGTGCCACTGCGCTCACCTTCAGCTTAACACCTGCGGGATGGGGTCTCTCCATCCCTCCAGGCTCCTGCACCGCACGCAAGCCGGCGGGGGGGGTGATGCATCCCCCTGGGATGGAGTGAGCCGTGGCTCGCCGCGGGGCTGCTCCCTGGTCAGGGGCTCCTTGCTACGCCCCGGTCAATAAGGTAGTGCTGCCTGTCAGTATTCTTCCCTTTTATGTGAAGCTGCAGAGCAGAACAGACATTTCCCGTCACTCTTTCCTGGTATGAATAACAGCAACAGGGGGAAAATCTGACCCTGGGCTCAACATCCAGCAGTTCAGAATTTGACAGAATGACTGTAGCGAAGGCAGAGCGGTTGTCCACATTGCTACATCACTCTGTCGCCCAAATCTATTCCATAAAGCCAATTTAATAGGTTTACAACTCATAGAGCCTCTTTTAACATTTACAGGACCGTACAGCGGTTTTGTAAAGCGTGCACGGCTGTGCTGCCGAGCACCGCACGTACCAGATGACACCTGCACGCCGTGTTATTTGGGTACACACTATAACAGGCAAACGTTTGCAACAGCTGTGCTGGTTAGGAATTAGTTTTATAATGAAATCAATTACACAGATTTAGCTTCACTTGGCTTTTTGCCTTCGCATAAATAGGCTAGCACAACCGTCCCCAACTGACCACACATAAGCTAGATGAACAAAACGATCCTCTCTTCATCCAGACGATGATTGCTAGCTCTGCTGTCGTTTGTACTGTAAATCCAGGCTTAACTTCAGCATTCAAATTCATCTTCCTTGTGTAAGTTGGGGAAGGCTTGTTGCATGGTAAAATCTTGCTGGCTGATTTTGCCCCTTTTTCTATTTCTCTCCTAAATATTGGATAAGTCAACTGACAGAGCTTTCAAGTCATTCCCTGTAGTGAATAGACTGGCGTTGTAAGAAAATGTGGTCTGGTTTTGTTTTGTTTTTTTTACTTAAAAGATTATAGAGGAGCTTCAATCATTTTTTTCCATTTTGCTCCTGTTTTGTACAACTTTACAGTGCTTTTGAGAATGTTTCACTGATTTTTACCTTGCTCTTGCTCTTCTGCATGCAATCTTTGTAGAACACAGCAAATGAGGCAGAAATTACTTTAATGTCTCCTTCCCCTTACAATGTTTTATTTTCCTTACCACTATGGATGCCTATTACTTCCTTAATTGATAAGCTCCAAATTCCTGGCTTTGTTACTAAGGATGAAATAACTTTATTTAGTAAAGATATAAGCTTATTGGCATTATTTAGGGTAGGGTAAATCAGTTGCTGTTATCTGTTTTGGTATACATTTAAATTAACAAGACTACTGCTTCAGAATAACTGTAAAGAACTATAGACATACAATGGTAATATAATTTATTTTTAAAATTTCCAAGTTTTATCTCTGTTTTCTTAATATAGTGACCTATAGAATATATATATATATGTCTAAACAAGAATGAAACTCCATGGGGGTTGGACTAGATGACCTCTAAAGGTCCCTTCCAACCCAAAGCATTCTATGACTCTATGATTAAAACATATACTTTTTGGATTTGAAGGCCAGCTAATCGAAAGATCTTAAAAGTTAACAGCCAATAGGTCAACCACAGATTATAGGGATGCAGGTTGATTAGAGGTCAATGGCACAAACAGCTTTGCACGGAGATGCCAGCTGTGGCAGGGATGGGCTCTCCCGTGGGATGAGCCCCAGGAGAGCTCACCGGGCTCGTCCGTACCAGGAGCCTGTAGATAAGGATGGGAACTGCAGCGACACAGAGTGCAGGCTACCGTGGGACCGGGGAAAGCTGGGGCCTGAACGGATGTGAATTTAGGAGTGAAGGTTGTAAAACTAATGGCTGAACAATTAGATTAGGAAGAATAATGTTTTAAATCAGTGAGAGAGACTGAACCTTTGAGTAAGAGACCCAGAGGGGTAACCTCCCTTCTTCTTGGTTTAGTAGTGGACAGGTACGGTTGGACTCGATGA
>VYZW01002529.1:0-11988 GCA_013401315.1 Balaeniceps rex | reverse complement strand
GATGCTGCCCAAAGCTAATGGGTGGTGCCACCTTTGGATTTAGAAGAGGAACTATCTTGATTCTCCATGATGACTTTGATGACTGACTTTGCAGCATTGGACATGGTGGCCGTGACCCACATGCTGCCAGCGGAGACCACGGCAGCGTCCTGGCATGCGCTGAGCTTGACTCAGTGCAACATGGCGCCCTCATCATTGCTGGTGGGTTGACTATTATACATCCTGCTGTAGATGTCCTCCAAGTTGCCAAGGCGGACTTCGTGCAGGGAGATCTCCATGGCTAACTTCATGTAGAAAATGTTGTAGTTCAAGGGGTTGAAGAAGAGGATGGCCAGCGTGAAGGCATCTGCCTCGTACACCAGGACCCCCATGCACTCCCAAAAATGGATCACAGAGTTGGAGAATTGGCAACTCTCTGCAACACTCGGTGGGATCCTGGGGCTGGGCGGCATGGAGCTATAACCGCTGAAGCAGTACCTGGAAGGAGAGCACAGGTGAGGAGGAAAAGGGAGGGGGAGACCACTTGGGCTTACGAGGGAGGTGGTCCAACCACTGGGAGATGGTCCAACTTGGACTTTCTGCCTGAATCCTGGGGGGGTCCCCTCTGGCAAGGAGTCTTCCACCTTCCTCGTGGCATTACCTGGGATTGTACGCAGTGACATCCTGGGTTTTGTTGGTGACCTGGATCTCCACACTCTACTCAAAGGATTTCCACATGAACTTCCCACTCATCTCTAGTGTATTCTCCACAGCTCCAGGCAGCTCTCTGGTGGGAAGAAGAAGGTTTTGGAGCAGAAAAATCAAGCTGCTGTCAAGAAAAATAACTTTATGATAACACCTGTGCAAAGTCCTCCTTGGACTTGATGATCCTTATGGGTCCGTATCTCAAGATATTCAAAGTCCTTGCCTGGGCAGGGTGCACTTGTGTCGATATTACAACATGACAGTGCTGGATCCAAGGAAAAGGCATTTTTGGGTACCTGGTGCTGCTCTTGCAATCACAGGAGGAAAACTGCAAGGGTGGGAGACACATGTGTGTGGACATCGACAACTACTTGGGCAGGAGGTGAATATGAATGCAAATATTTATTTTCTGCTGGCTGGGCACCTTATCTCTGCTGCGTCTCTTGGCATGGGTAACAAATGCTTCAAGATGCTCTGAGACAAATCCTCTTGCAGATGATGAGGTGGTGGGGAGCATCAGAAGGAGGGCAGGACTCTCTTCATGGTGGTTCTTCCTGATGTTCGGCCTTGGCAGGGCCCTTCACACATCCCAAAGGAGATATTATAGGCCCATCAGTCTTACTTCAGTCCCTGGGAAAGTTATGGCATGAATCCTCCTGGGGGCTATCGCAAGCCAAATAAAGCACGTGTTTGGGAAAAGCCAGCACGGATTCACCAAGTGCAAATTGTGATTGACAAACCTGATCACCTGCTACGACAAAGTAACCTGCTTGGTTGATGTGGGGCGAGAGGTGGACGTTGTCTACCTGGATTTCTCTAAGGCTTTCGATACAGTTTCCCACAGCCTCCTCTTAGAGAAACTGATGTGTTATGGTCTAGACAAGTGGTCCATGCAGTGGGTGGGGAACTGGCTGACAGGCCACACTCCGAGGGTGGGGGTAAATAGCTCCTTTTCAGACTGGCAACTGTCACAAGTGGGGTCCCTCAGGGATGGGTATTGGGCCCAACACTCTTTAATATCTTCATAAGTGATCTGGATGATGGGAACAAGTGTACCCTGATGAAGTTTGCCAATACCAAGCTGAGTGGGGAAGTGGACACGTCGGAAGGGAGAGCCACCCTGCAGGAAGGCCTGCACAGGCTGGAAGAGTGGGCTAACAAGAACCTTATGAAGCTCAACAATGACAAATGTAAGGTCTTGCACCTGGGAGAACATAATCCTGGTGTGCAGCTCAGGCTGGGATCCCCCTGGCTGGGGAGCAGCNAAAAAGAAGGCTTAGGGGAGACCTTATCACCATGTTCCAGTATTTAAAGGGGGACTACAAAGAAGATTTTACAAGGAGTCACATGGAAAAGACGAGGGGTAATGGATACCCGATACTCCTGGGGAGATTCCGAATGGACACAAAAGGAAAATTTTTCACAATGAGAAGAGTCAGCCATTGGAATAATCTCCCCAGGGAAGTGGTGGACTCCCCAACATTGGACACGTCTAAGGTTCGGCTGGACAGGGTGCTGGGCCATCTTGTCTAGATCGAGTTTTTGCCAAGAAAGGTTGGACAAGAGGATTCTTGAGGTCCCTTCCAAGCTGGTATTCTCTGATTCTATGATCCCTGGGGAATTTGAGGGGGGCAGGCAGGTGACAAAAACTCCCCACCTGGAAAGCTCAGGTATCTCCAGGTGCCTCCATGACACTGCAAGGGCCTTCTCTGCCCCTTAGGTAGAGCCAGGGCAGGCGGGTGCACAGGCTTGAGGTCTGGTTTTGAGCTCCAAGCTTGGAGACCCCAAGTGCATGGACAAAACCTCACCTTCCCTCTCTCCAACCCAAGAAATAAGTCCATTGGGTCCTGGGTGACTTCTGCCCCAAAAGCCAGCTGACCTCCAACCATCCCCCCAGTGCCTAAAGATGACCAGAGCCCATAGCAGTATTTATTCTCACAAGAGCAAAGGCACCTCTCCTGCAGATGGTGCACAGCCTTTAAAAACCCCCGTTAACAAATCATCCCTGGTTGGCTGATGTACAAAACCAGTAATCGAAAGGTCTATCTCAAAAAAGAAGTCTTGACATGCTGCATGCTTCGCGGTAGCCCGCCCACGGTGGCACAGACGAGAGATCCACACCCACTCCCACCGGCTTCACATCAGGAAAAGCCCCACAGGAGGGGATGGCAAAGAAAACCTGAGCCATCTTGAGAAGATCTGAGTGGCCAGCCAGGCTTCAGGAGCTGCTGAAGAAACGCACCTATTTCTGGTGCGTCTGCAGGGCACCAAAGTTGCTGCCACTCCTGCAGTCCTTCAAGAAGGTGGTCAGGTTGCAGAACTGGTCAAAGCACTTGCTGTCATCCACCATGACTCAGGTGGGTGGTCATGTGGATCATCAGTCCACCAGGTACTTGATGCACACCTCTACCTCCACCCATGTCGGTGGTGCCCATAGCTGCACTGCCCACTGGCCACTGGAAACGGAAAAGCTCCTCAAATGGCCCTGTCTGAGCATCCGGGTAGTCAAGGAATGCCACGTAGAGGGTGTGGACGTCGTGGCAGAAGGCATCGTACTCTCCAGCCCCCCAGGCTGCCCGCGGCTTCGCCCGCAGCTCCTTCACCTGCAGCGACATGAAGCTGTGGGCTTTGTGCTTCAGAAGAGTGCGGTGGACGGAGGAGAGGGGGCCCAGCACCTTGCAGGCTGAACTGTCCTCCCTTGCCAAGGTCCTGAGGTGCATGTCAAAGACAGCCACCTGTGAAGCCATGTGCTGTAGGTAGATCTCACTGAAGTCATCCTTGAAAAAGGTCCAGATGGTGAAGGGGGGGTGGCTGAGGGCGAGGAAGGAGGACTTCAAGGCTGAGAAGACTTGCAGCAAATGGGTGATGGCCGGCAGCAGGAGCAACCAGGGCATGCTGGCATGGTGGAGCAGCTGCCGGCACTCCCTCTTGGCAAATTCCAAGAAGTCCTTGAGTTGTTTGGCAGAGATGGTATAGACAGAGACGTAGGTGTAAATCTTCCAGACAAGGGACTGCAGGTCCACCTCCAGGCTGTCCTCCCCGTGCTGGATGCAGTTGCTGAGGAGGTGTGTGGGGCCGTCAGTGGCGATGAAGACCCCTTCCAGCAGCTCCCACAAGCCGGACACCTCAGCCAGGCCCTGGGTGCAGCACCCCAGCCCCCCCCAGCATGGTGTTGGGGCTCTCACCTACCGTGGCAACACACCGCTGCCACAGCCCATGACTCTCTAAGGCCTCTCACACTAGCACGGCAGCACCGGGGGCAGCACCACCCTGCTTCCAATCGAAATAGCAGATCTGGATGGGGAAGGTTGTCCCCGCCTAGCCAGCACCCAGGGACACCCCACAAAAGGGGGCACCATCCAGTGGGTCCACCTCATAGTCCGACGTGAAGGGGGCCAGCGCCTCATCCAGCCTCGCCTCTGTCTTGATTTGCAGCTGAAGATGGGGTCAGGCATTTTGGGCATGCTGAGTGAGCCAGCCAGGGGCTCACAGCAGTCCTGGAGCACAGCAGCAGCAAAGCCCAAAGGGGTTTTGGTGGCAGTGGTGGTGGTGGCATCGAAGGGCTGGCAGTCAGCAGGGAGGAAGCACCCCAGCAGGTTGGCCACCAAGGCGTCCCCCAGCACATTCCTCTTGTGTTTCATGGACTGGATGTGGGCCTCCAGGTCGAGAGAGCCCTTGTTGGCCACAGAGACATAGGTGCCGTCCTGGCACACCAAGCACTCGGCCTCCCATCTCTCCCGGCCCACGTGGAAGCAGGGCTACTTCGCCTGGAGCTCGTCGGTGAATGTGCATTTCTGTTTCAGCATGGTATGAGGCAGATGGTGCTTGGCCTGGGGGGAAAACAGAGGAGAGGGAAACTTTGAACAATTTTGACACTGTGCAAAGGATGCAAATCTCCCGTGGGAGCTCCTTTCCTATCTCCTACCTGTCACCCAGGTGCGGATGCTCTGATGCCCAGCAGCATCCTGGATCCTGAAAAAGCCCAAACATAAGAGCCTGTCCTGCAAGAGCTGTCCCTGCATAGACGTGGGGTGTGGAAAGCTGGGGTGAAATGGTAAACGTGGCCCAATGCTCATGATATTCCTCCTGCAATGCAGAGCATGGCTCAGAGCCCATAATATTGCTCCCCAAATGGAAAGCACGGCTCAGTGTTCATGATATTCCCACAAAATGGGGAAGATGGCTCAGTGCTCATGATATTCCCCTCAAAATGGCAAGCACAGCTCAGCTCTCATGATATTCCCCTTGAAATGGGGAACACAGTGATATTCCCTCCAAAACAGGGAGCACAGCTCAGTGCTCACAATATTACCCTCCAAACAGGGAGTGCAGCTCAGTACTTGTGACATTCCCCCAAAATGAGGAGCATGGCTTAGCCCTGACCATATTCCCCTGAAATGGGGAGAACAGCTCAGTGCACATGATTGAGAAAAGAAGAAAAGAGAGGGGAAAAGAAAAAAAATAGGGCAAAAAAAGAAAGAAAAATAGGGGGAAAAGAAAAAAAATGGGGGAAAGAAAGAATGAAAAATAGGGGGGGGAGAAAGAAAAATAAGGGGGAAGAAAGAAAAATGGGGGGAAGAAAAAAATAGGGGGAAAGAAGAAACAAGGGGGGAAAGTAGGGAAGCGGTAATTAAAGAATGGGGGAAAGAAATAAAATTGGGGAAAAGAAGAAAAATAGGGGGACAAGAAGGAAGAAAGCAGGAAAAGAAGGGGGAAGAAAGAAAATGGGAAAAGAAGGAAAATGGGGGGAAAAGAAGGGAGGAAGACGAAAAGGAAAGAAAGGAGGAAAGAAAGGAGAAAAGAAAGAAAATAGGAAAAGAGGAAGAAGAAGAAAAATAGGGAGAAGGGAAGGAAGGATGTGGGAAAAGAATAAAAATGGGGAGAAAAGGAGGAAGAAGGCAGGAAAAGCCGGAAAGAAAGGGGGAAAGAAGGAAAATAGGGAGGGAAATAGAGGAGCAAAGAAGAGGATAGGGAAGGAGAGAGGGAGCGAGGGAAGACAGGGGAGGAGAGAGGGAGCGAGGGGAGAGGAAGCCACAGCACTGCCGTCCCAGGCTCCACGCACCTCTGGGGGTTTTGATGATGTCTCACTAGGTATAATCACCTTTAAAAGCAAGCAATGCCAAGTCATGGCCAATCTGAAAAAAACAGGGCTCATCCAGGCTTTCCAGGCTTGTGCACAGCTCTGAACATCTCCCCTGCAGACCTTGCACCCCAGGTAGGTGACCTCTGTGCAGCAAGGAACGTGGCATGGTGACCGTGCAGCTGGCAATGGAAGGAGATGACCAGGTGACACTTCGGCCCGTGGAGCCATTTGCAGGCGGAGGGGCTCAGGCTGCACACCGCTGCACCAGCAACGGCAGCACAGGAGCTGCTTTTGGGCAAGGGTGGTGTAAGGATCTGATTTGGATGAGAGGAAGGTCCCCTTGCGTTCTAACTGACCTCAGACGAATCTGGGAGGCTAGGGGTGGCTAGACCAACCTCTCATTTCAAGTTCGATCCCTTAAAGCGAGATTAAGACACAAACGAGGTCAGATGTCATAAGTCCACCCATTTATTAACCACTCGCGAAGAGAGAAACAGCAATAGGAAAGAAAGGAAGGAAGGAAAGATGGAAGGTAAAGCAAGAGTTAGGGATAGAAGAGCGCAACTAGTCACCACCATGGATCCGTGGCATCCCGGGGGTCCTTGCTTCTGGGGTCTTCGGTGGTGGGAGATCACCCCCAGGGTCTGGGATGGTGGCCTTTTATAGGCTGCATGCCTCAGGCAACAACTCCATGCTTGCGCAGAACTCCTTTGCACCATGCTTGCCCAGGGCGATGGCACGTCTATGAGTGCCCCCCATGCCCAGGGTGTCATGCGCCAACAACGTGCACATGCCCACAGCCAGTTATCTACACTGAGCAGGATGTTCCTTGTGGTCATCCTTGTGGTCGTGTCAGCAGATGACATCTTGCACAATTTCCTGCAAGATTCTGTTAGCTTCATGTGGGCAAGCTTTGAGACAAATGTTCCGCCATTACGTCCCTCACAGGTGGCTTTACCTCTGAGCACACGTGGGCAAGGACACAGACACAAAAGGGTTTGGGAGAGGCTGAAGTTGTTTGCTGGCCCCAAGGGGAGCTGGGCACATCCAGCTACTGGGCACAACCTGGGCCATGAGCAACTGGGCTTGTTCTGACACCATGGACTGGTTGATGTTTAAAGGGACCTTTAGAGGTCATCTGGTCCAACTGCTTGATTAGGGCCACCTAGAGCCAATTGCCCAGGAGCTTGTCCAGATGGCTTTTGAATATCTCTAAGAATGGAGACTGCACAACCTCCCTGGGCAATCTGTGCCAGTGCTTGTCACCCTCACAGTGAACGCGTTTCCTGATGATCAGAGGAACTGTCCTGTGTTTCACCTGCTCTCCATTGCTTCTTGGCCTCTCACCAGCACCACTGAGAAGAGCCTGGCTCTGTCCTCTTTGCACCCTCCCTTCAGCTATTTCTACACATTGAGAAGATCCACCCTGAGCCGTCTCCTCTCCAGGCTGAACAGTCCCAGCTCTCTCAGCCTTTCCTCATGTGAGAGATGCTCCAGCCCCGTCGTCATCTTTGTGGTCCTTCCCTGGACTCTCTCCACTATGTCCATGTCTCTCTCGTACTGGGAAGAGTACAAGGGAGACATGTCCTGGCATTTTTGCCTGTCTTCCTATTCACAGGAATGGACTGCTTTTGAGCTTGGAGGAGGTGATCCTTGAATATCAACCAGCCCCTCATCCTCGAACCTCTTTTCTTGGGGCCTTCAGGGCCTTATCACGTACAACTCTTCCCAGCAGACTTTTGAAGAGGCTAAAGTCTGTTCTCCTGAAGTCCAAGCTTGTGAGCTTGCTTTTTACCCTCCTCCCTCCCTTCAGGAGCCTGAACTCCACATTCTCACAGTCACAAAGGCAGTCAAGGCTGCCTTTGACCTTCACATTTCCAGCAAGGTCCTTATGGTTGGCGAGTAGGAGGTCCAGCAGAGCCCCTCTCCTCGTTGGCTCCTCTAGCACTTGGAGGAGGAAGTTATCAACGATACACTCCAGGAACTTCCTGGGTTGCTTATGTCCTGTCGTGTTGTCCCTGCAGCAGATATTGGGGTTGTTGAGGTTCCCCACAAGGATCCCCACCTGTGAATGTGAAGCTACTCCGGTCTGTAGAGGGCCTCATCCACTTGTTCTTCCTGGTCAGATGGCCTGCAGCACACATGCACTCTAATGTCACCTATATCTCTCCTCTCTTTAATCCTAACCCATGAGCTCTCCGTTGGCTCCTCACCCATCCCCACGTGAGCTCCATGCACTCCAGCTGATCTCTCACATAATGGGCAACTCCCCCTCCTTGTCTTCCCAGCCTGACAGGAAAAGACCTTCTGAAAGACCCTGCGTGCCTCCATTGCAACACTGCAGTCATGGGAGCCATCCCACCACATCTTCCTGATCCCAACAAGATCGTAGCCCTGAAACTTCACCCAGGTCTCTAAATCACTGTGTTTGTTCCCCATATGGCCTGCATTAGTGGACAGGCACTTCACAGAAGCACCTCAGCATGTTGACTGCCTAGAAAGGGGTTGGGGGATTTCTGCATAATGGTGCCTTATAGGCACTTCCTTGTTCAAATGCAAGCGCTGCAGATGACTGCGCTTCAGCCCAATTTTGTTGAGTTTGCGTTTCATTTCTGTCACATTACCCCATGGCCTTTGTTCATCAACCCTGTCTGTCACTCCCTCACAGGACTGCCAGATAGTCTTGCCTGCCCCCATCATTCTCAGTTCAAAGCCCTCCTTACAGGTTCAGATGTCTCATTGGCAAAAGCAGCTTTGCCCTGCTTGGTGAGGTGGGTCCCATCTCTCCCCACTCGACAATGATCTGCAAATAGGGTCCATTGGTCATAGAGCCCAAAACCCTGTTGCCAAAACCAGCTTCACAGCCAGTGACCTATAATATCAGCACCCTCCTCCTCATACTCGTTCAGATCTCAACAGCAGGGTTGAGAACACCACTGGGGTCCCCATGCCATTGACTATCACCCACAGAGCTCTGTAGTCACTTTTGACCCTGCCTATGTTTCCCCTGGCAGAATCACTTGCATCCACATGGAAGAACAGCTGGGAGTAGTAGTCAGAAAAGGGTAAAGAAGACTGGGGACAGGAGACTCTTCCCCTCCCAGATCCAAGGCATTTCGCAGCACCAACAACAGTGACGCTGGCCCGGGCATCCCTGTGCCATCTCTCCCGGCTCCTGAACTCTTCCTGAACACTTCCAATGCTCAGTAAGGATATCACGTTTTCTTTTGCTGCTCCACTGATGGACAGTCCCCCGCTACCCAAATCATCTTCTGCAAGAATGGCGTGGAGGAGTTCAGCCTGAAAGCAGAACGAGGACAGTTGATCTACTCCGTGTTCCCACTCGTGATAATGGGGAGCACGGTGACATACATGTGTGGGTACCAGCACAAGAACAAGGGCAACTGGATGAGGAGCTCTGCCCTCAGTGCTCCCCAGCACCTGACTGTCACAGGTGAGATGTGGCACTGGGGCACAGGCAGACACCACTAAGGGGCTCCCCAGACCCCAGAGGAGCTGGGGGGCCCTGCCATGCCCCATGGCATGTCCTCAGGTGGTTGGGATGCTGGGGGTCAGCATGAAGTTCAGCCCAGCCTTTCTCCTGGGGCAACTCCTGCCAGTCACAGGAGAGCATCCTGCTCCTATCTTGCCCCAGCATCACGGAAAGGGGAGAGAGGTGGTGCCACGTCTAATCAAGAGCCACATCTGTGCAATCCATTGATTTATTTATCACGAAGGTTGATAGATGAGTGAGGGGGTCCTCACAGTGTCTTAGTCATGCTTTAGCTGTATTTCCCCAAGCAATTCTACTCCCATCTTATTCACCAGAATGACCAAAGTCTGGGACCTGGCACAAAAACAAGGAACACTGATTGAACAGCACAGATCAAGACATGCTTTTTACCTAAAGCCAAAATGGAAAGAGAGGTTCTTGTTGGACACAGAAATGTTTTCTCTGAGGGAAGTGCTGATGCTTGCACATCTCTGCCTGGGCCCATCCTCACTTCTATGCCTCTATTTGCTGCTGAATCTCTCACACTCCTCAAAGTCTTCCCAGCATGGAAGAAAAATATAATTTCATTGGAACATGCTCACCTGAAGGGAAGTTTCCAAGGGCTTGCTTTGATTCTCTAAATGTGCATTGCGGCGACTCACCTGGCCTTTAGTTTGTGCTCAAAAATGCTTGCAGGGAAATTTAGCACCCTAAAGTAGAAATGTCCTGGCTAACCAACCTGAAAAGCATCTTAAACTCCAGTGATGGCAAAGACGTGGGTGTGGCACATCTCATGAGGAGGAGACCTGTACCCTTCTTTGGGTGCATGGAGTGACAAGCCTGGGGCATTGCTAATGTCACTAGAGGTTTGTGTGTGAGCAGCTGAGTCAAGCCCTTGGTGTCCTTATCATGTGCTCAATACCACTGAAAAAGATCAGAATAGGATGAGGATTAAAACTTCGTAACATTTTCAGGTTTAGGTTAAAACCACGCTTACTCAGATATTTTTTTGGCTGTTTTCCCCTCCCATGACATTCCCCATCTAAGCTGGGTACTGGGGATATAGGAAAGACTCTGGTCATTGCTAGTTGCAACAGAATGGCTTTTCACTTGAAACACAAAAAATACTACAGCTGGGCTATGCTCAGAGCTGTTTGGCACTCCCGTGTTGTTCGGTCCTTTCCCCTGAGAGAGCCTAATCTGATCTCACAGTTTGGAGAAGCTACACCGATGAGAAAATAAGCCATGCAAACCACAACACGTCCAAAAGTACCAGCACATCTAGCTGTGGTTAAACTGCACAGCCATATAACTTCCTCCCTGAGGACACTTGCTGAATAACCTGTGAGAATGTTCATCACCTGCAGGATGTTCATTCATGGCCCGAGCAGCCAGACAGGCCCACCAGGCATTGACAAAGCCTAGCAAAAGCCCCAGGGCACTGTGAAAAGCAGCAGGGTATGAACCAGACACATCCTACTCTAGCAGAGGGTATTGCTTGCGGTTGGTAGAGGAAGGCTTTCCAAAGATGGGCTCAGGTGAAGATGCTGGGGCATAAGTAAGTGACTTGTGAGATTCCCGTCTACCTCTGGACTGTGAAGCAGGAGTGTCTCACCCTCTCATGCAACTCCTCATCTGATGGTTAGGGTGAAACACCAAGTGGGGTCTGCCTCTGTCCCAGCAAAGAAGTAAACATTCTTCACCCTGAATTCTCTTGCAGGCAGTAGCTTTCCGTCTCCTCAGGTGGGAGCCTGGGTTGACCATGGAAGAGAAGGAAAGAGGATGGGATTAGTAGACTTTTCTTGTGGCGCATTAGACAGGTCCCTTCCTTTGCCTCCTGGGGTCTCATAGAATCATTAAGGTTGGAAAAGACCTCTAAGATCATCTAGTCCAACTGTCAAACCAACACCACCATGCCTACTAAACCATGTCCCAAAGTGCCATGTCTACATGTTTTTTGAATACCTTCAGGGACGGTGACTCCACCACCTCTCTGGGCAGCCCGTTCCAATACTTGACCACTCTTTCAGTAACAAATTTTTTCCTAATATCCAATGTAAACCACCCCTGACAGAACTTGAGGCCATTGCCTCTCGTCGTATTGCTTGTTACTTGGAAGAAGAGACCAACACCCACCTCACTACAATCTCCTCTCAGGCAGCTGTAGAGAGCGATAAGGTCTCCCCTCAGCCTCCTCTTCTCCAGGTTAAACAACCCCAGATCCCCCAGCTGCTCCTCATAAGACTTGTTCTCCAGACCCTTCACCAGCTTTGTTGCCCTTGCTCCGGCAACTCAATGTCCTTGTAGTGAGGGCCCAAAACTGAACCCAGCACTCGAGGTGTGGCCTCACCAGTGCCAAGCTAGGAGCATGATCACTTCCTTACTCCTGCTGACCACACTATTCCTGACACAATCTTCCGCCAAGTCTCTGGTGGTGCTCATTTGTCAGAGCTGGAACTTTTCCCAGAAGAGCCATGGTGCCTCCCATCTTCATAAGGTCTTCTCCAGAGATCTCTGCCTCTATGGCCATAGTTGGTTAGAGGTCCCTCTGGCAAGGACTTTAAACCAGAGCTTTTGGGCATTCTTATTGCAGATAGGCGGTCTCCCCTTCAAGGAGGCAACGTCAGCGTCCCAGTGACATGGGCAGGATTAAAACATCTTAACTTTTCCACTTTTAGGTTAAGCCACACCTAGAATCATAGAATCACAGAATGCTTTGGGTTGGAAG
>VYZW01002528.1:25924-39627 GCA_013401315.1 Balaeniceps rex | reverse complement strand
ATATCTCTGTACACATTTTCTAATCAAAGGTTTTCAGTGCTCTTCTCAGTTAACAGAATTTCTATTTCCAACCACTCCACCAATCAGCTGAGCAGATGAGTATTAAATGCAAATGCATCAGAATACAAAGCCTACTTTAATATTCTTATGCAATGTTTTCATTTTCCATTCTCAGGTATACAGAGGATTACTAAAGAATGAAAATGTTGAGGAATAAAAGGAGAGTAGTGATGGAAGAAAATAAGAAAGAAAGTGAAAGAATATGATGAAGGACAGACTAGAATAATAAATATTTTACAGAATAAAGCATTGGTGAGGAGAAAGGAGATCAGAGTAACAGTGAAAGGGGTTAAAAAACAAATCAAATAATTCTGAAATTCTTTTAAGGCATGGTCCATTCTGTAATAAAAACCAGCATTATTCTTAAAGGTGACCCTCATTTACTGGAACAATCCCTTTCATTTCTAATAAGACGATAGAAAAAGAAGATACAGGAAAGATCGCTTAAAGTCCCAAGAAAGACCACCACCAAAACCGAACCAGTAAACATGGTAGAAAGATGGGAAAAGATTAGTAAGACTAAGGTGGTGGGGGGGAGGGCACACAACAGGGCAACACAACAAAACTCCCCAAACCAAAAGAGAAACCAAAACCCAAAAACTAACAAAAAACCCAAACCAAACCCCACCGCATAATTACAACTTCACTCTAATAAACCAAACCAGAATCTTCTTAGTGCCCATAGTTCCACTGAAATTATATCAGCCTTGGATATTTAAAATGAGGACTGGAAAAGAAATACCTCATAAGGAGATATCAACTTTTAGGTGACACATTTGACCTTGATGTAACTAGAAATATATTTTTATACCCATATATTTACCCTCTTACAATTTATAAAGGCCAAATTTTATTTTAAAAAAAATGGTTCAGCAGTTCACATAACTAATAATGAAATTAATCCATCTAATAATCTAGGATTTTTTTTTAATTAAAAGGTACAAATCACAGTATTCACAGGTAAAAGTGACTTGAAATCTACTTTAGCCTGAATACACTGCATGCTATCAGTAAAGCTCTTACTGCTTCAGGAGAAATATGCCTGCCCATGGCACAAAGGTCATTCACAAAATCAACAGCCACAAGACTTTTTGCCTAGGTGATTGCCTGATCTCCTGTCACACTGAAGGCATCCTTGTGCTTTCATGTGCTTCCTTCAATACTCCCAGTGTCACTACAGCATATATTCTACTTCAAATGCTTCCAGCATCCCTTGCTTGGCCATGCTAAGCTCAACGACAATAATTTCAGTAGTGTTTGGATGCTACAAGCATCATCAGTTTTAATCATGCTAACCAACGCATTTTAACTTGTCCTGAAACATTTACTTAATTTTAACTTTAGATAAAAAGGTTACTTTCTGGTAAAGCTGAAAAGCACAAAACTGATTTCAATACATTTTCTCTTCCTCCCTTTTCTCTCTCTCACCCATGTTTTAACCATACTTACAATTTAAGGACTGTGTCTTTGGCACAAGCAAGACACATGATATTAAATTGCAGGTCTTAAATATTTCTGATATACTATAAAAGGATCTGTGCCAGATGCTTGGTTTCATGAGGCTTGGCATCCTTTCAGAGTACTGGGTAACCAATAACATCATGCCAAGACCATTGTGCATTCTGAAATTACAGAAGTATTTTTGCAGTACAGTCAGCTTAAACAGCAGTAAAGTCTATACAGGCTATTGATTCATTATCTCAGGCAGAGAGACTTAGCAAGCTGTTCACTAGACATTTGAATTCTAGCACAAACATCCCTTACCTTCTTCAAAGTAAAGTGTTAAAGACCTTGGAAACCATTAAATTCCAAGTAATGAAGAATTTAAACCAGAAAAAATAAGAAAAGAAAAAAAAAATCAGGAAAAAAAAAAATCACATTGAACTGTAGGTCTTTCCAGCTCCATCTTTAATGCCTAGCCTCGATAAGGAGGATGATAAAGAAGTTATTTTAGGTGCAGCCTGTAACATCCCTGTAATCCTCAAATCCTTAGGACACTCTTATTTAAGCATCTTTTATGGTATACAGTCTTGAAATCAGGACCATACAAACAGTTGATGATTACACAATAATTATCTTATTCATTGCCAGTACACACTGTGATGGGCCAGGATTGGCATGCTATCAGCACCAAGGATGAACGTGCTTGCTTTTCCCACTGCAGTCAGCCGAAGGGTCTTACTAGTCAGCAGATCCTCAGTCAGGCGGACAAGTGTTCAGCATCTTGCTCCTTGAAATGTGTTGCATCAATCAGCAATGTCTGTTACTAAAGTATTTGTAATTTAAAGTTCTCACCTGCCTTGCAGATTTTGGCTTTCTTCCAAGCAATTGCCTTTGACTTAGCTTTTCTCTCCAAAGATAAACAGTGCATGTAACTACACAGATAATTACCTACTTCCTGAAAAAGTTAGAAGTGGAAATTCAGGAGTGTTGTATTCAATCACCTAAGACATACGCTAGTATCACAGTATTGCCATTTAGTTAAATCTTTCCCTTTTTGCTTACCAGGTTTGCATGGAGCAAAGCTGAATGCCACATCTGGTTTCTCTTCAATTATGTGTACTTTCCTGTATTCCACTGGACAAAGCAGCAAAACACTAGGGAGTGTCAATCAGAGTCCTACCTATGGCTGTGGAAAGATAAGAGGTCAGTCTGGTAGGCTGATCAGCTACACTTGGAAGTATTGCACACATCACTAGACATTGTGATGACTGATGCAATTAATATAGCTGCACTTACTTTGCTTTATCTTAAGATTTACCATGACTAACTATAACCTGATAATTAAAATATAAACTTTGTTATTAGCTACAAATTATGTCATCTCCTGCATTTCCTAGATCAGCCATCGTGCTGGTATCATGGCCTACATCATCTACAGCCTTTGCAGTCAGAGCGCTATTAATTTTGAATTTATTTTTAAACACGATTAAAAAATAAACATTTATTTTAAGATAAGCATATAATAAAATCAAACAGCAAACAAGAATACAACTTTTGCTCTACTCAGAGAGTGTCAGTGTGGAACAAATTTGAAACCACTCAGTGAGAAATTTTTGTTCAGATACTAAACATTTATAGGCTTATGTCCCAGTTTCTCAACTACTGACTTACTTAAAATCTAGTTTACCTTTTTGCTCTTAACATCAATAAAATAAATGCTATTTGTATTTCAAATATAAATGTCCTTCTGTTGGCATTGATAACAGTACTATAGCCAAATAGAATATGGGAAAACACTGTGTCTGTTAGGAAAGATCTTGTTTCTGTACTGCACAGCTACAGTAAGTATCTGAAATTGTTCAGTGTCCTAAAATTAAGCTCCTTTGTAAGTGCTGGACATGAGATGCTCCACTGAGATTTCATTGGCTAGTACCAAAACAAATAGCAAATTTAATAACAAGCTTGCTTCAATTTAACTCACATGGTATGGTATGGAAATTAGTTGGGAGGCAAGCAACTAAATTCCCACACACTACGATGATATTTCAAAGGTATTTTGTTGCCCATATATGTTTAGTGAGTTCTTATCTTCAAAAAAGTAAAGTTGTCCAGCTACAATCATACACACTTATATGTGTAGATGCTGTTCCACATCCTACTTATAATCCAAGTCCTCTGTTATTGGAGTATATTCCAGAGAACTAGCTTTGACGTTAACAAGAGAAAGTCCTGCTTTCAGGTTCTTTTAAAGTTTAGCAAACATAAAAAAATATTAGCTAGTGCCACTTTTTGTAATGGCTTATCCTGATGTCATGGAATTTTATTTTAAATTTAACTCTCTATTACCACACAAACTTTTTAATGTTAATCATAATATAAATCATGTATTGCTGCTTGTTATATGATGACTGAAAGCTACACCCCTCCCTCAAAAAAGGCATGCAACTTACACAGTATTTCTGAAGTGTTCTATTCATACTGTTTACAATGGACCTTCTGGTTTTCATAAAATATGCCCCTGGTATTTATTTTAAGATAAATTTTCCAAAAATATTTACAAAATATTAATTTACCAGGACTTTTTTGGTTTTGTTTGGATTATAAGCTTTATGATTATTTTTTAAATGATATAATAAGTAAAGGTGAAGAGAAAGGCAAGAATGGCGGAATTTTGGGACAGGTTGTTTACAAGGAGAGATGAAGTCAGCAAAGAACCATCAGCTCCATGGATTCTCCCAGGGACAATGTTGATGTCTACAGGTCATATATGACAGAGGTGTGATAAACTGCTCTAATAAAAGTCTATTGCTCTGACAGCAATAGACTATGAACAGAAATATAAGAAAACAAATAAGAAGTCATTTGTCAAAAAAAGTATAATTTAAATATGAGACTCATTTTTATAAAGCATTACAAAGGCAAAATATGAATGGGTCAAAGCTGAAAAAATATGAAGAATAGGTACACTGATATCAGTTAATCAGCAGCACTAACCAAGGATCGCCAAAATGGTGCACTAGGGGGAACATTGTTCTTTCTGTATAAAATATACCCCACTTGTCATACAGCACCCTGGACACCTGCTTCTTGTCACTATTGTCATTGCAACATTGGATTTTTGGTCTGACTCAGTAAAGCAGTTCTCACATTCTCATGCAAAAAAAAAAAAATTCAAGTGAAAGCAGAACTAAGTGTTGCTATATTTTAGAGTAATACATTGAAGATATCTTCTGACCCAGTAGATTTTATTTTCTAAGAGAGAGAGAGAAAAATTCTCATCCAGAAATATTTTATTAAAAAAAGGATTCCAACTAGCCAAACTTTACCTAATAATAGTTTATTGAGTGGAGTGAAATTGTGCCACATTCACTTCAATTTACTATATATTATCACACAAATAATTGGAATAACATGTAATAATTTTATGAATCTGACATCTTCCTGACATCTAAGGTATTCAGAGGTAAGGTTGTGTACATTGACTAATAGTTCATCCATAATTTATGTCTTTGAACAAAAAGAAGAAAAAAAAGAGAAAAACTTGTAAAGTGAACAATGCAGCTTTTATGTTAATTTATAGCTCAAGTAAATTTTCGTGTCTGAGCTGTAAGCCAGTAACAACAGTGGGCATATTATGGAAATTCAGATGGATTCTTAGCACTAATAGCACTCCCAATGCCCCTGCAATACTGTTTTTTGTTTACAGTTAATAAGATACACAGAAACCTCCCTTTGTTACAGTAGATAAAGTACAATGACAGATATTATCGATTTGCACTTCCACGCTCTAGCACACCCTGCTTTGTAGGCAGCTGGGTGATCCTCTGCATCTGTGGATATCATGATTTTCACCTTTCTCCTGCTCAGGGTGAAATAGAGAGTTAGAATGTCACTTTCTCAGTTAATCTTCACCATATGCCTTGTCCTGCTTCTGCTATTAGAGTTTTCATTAACTTTTTCAAGTAAGCTACATAAGCAGTCAAAGGCAACAGCTGAATTGGAAAGAAAAGAAGAGTTACTTCTTAGTTCAGTATTTTAATTAAAACCAGGAGGGGAAAAGAAAGGAAGGGTCTAGTTTAATTCCAGAGAACTCCACAGACAACGCAGAGAAGCTGAACCAATTTCAAGGGAGCCAGAGCATTATTTACCAGGAAGGCAATAGAGTCAGCGCAGACAGAAACAGCTTCCAAATGTGACCAGTGAGGCAAGTTAGATCTTAAATAACAATTGTGCCTTGCTGCAGAAAGAGTTTCCAATTCCAAATGTGACTGGTGAGACAAGTCAGGTCTTAAATAACAGTTGTACCTCTCTGCTTAGATAATAAATAAGTGCTTAAAGGAAACTTGTTTACAAACCTCAGTGTGACAGAATTAATTGTAGTAACATTAGTCTATAATTCTAATTGTATTTTATAGGGAAATACTACAATATTGTCATACAAAGGCCTGAAGTTTTCCAAAGCTTCAAAGTAGAATCCCTTTTCTACCAGTTCTCACCTGTAGAAAGCAAATGATACTAGACTTCCCATCACTTAAACTAGTGTTCTATTAGGAAATAAAGTAAACCACAACAGGAAAATTTGTTAAAAAAGACAACACAGGACTGATAATTCAGACAGAAGTAAACCAAAGATTTGAAAGGAAATCTGTAACCTGACCCTAGACTCAAAGTTAATGGAGGTCCTTTCCTTACCTCCACACTCTAAGTCCACTCAAATATCCTGTGTGAAATAGAGTTCCTTCTCCAACATCTTATTTAGTCCAGTGTGCAGCACCAGTTTCTTTCCTTGGTATCTTGAGGGAGGGGAGGGGAGCTTTATCACTGTTCACCTCACCAAAAATCTTTGGGTTCCTCTCAGAAAACTCTCACTCTAGATTTGTGCTACATGAACTACATATTTGGCTCTTACTAGTCATTGGTTCTTAAATTTTAGAACAGTCTCCCACTCTGAAGAAACGTGCCTGATCTTCATGAGTGCTCCTCTCCTCTCTTCCTTCATGTCTGGAGAACCCAAGGACCAGCACACAGCAGTCAGGGCAAACCCATCAGCCTGCTCTCTCTGCCGCCCACTCATGCACCCAACTTCTTAAACAACAAACTTGGAAATAAGCAAATTAAATTTTCCTGTAATGTCAGAATGATATAAGTGCATTTGCACCCAGGGCAAAACAATTCATATTACTGAGAAAAATCTCACTAACATTACTTTAATGTGAGAAAACATAGACACAGACAGTATAAGTTGTATACAAGAGGTACAGAGAGTATTTATTTGAATTTACAGAGTAACTGTGCTTGCAAAACTGCAGATTTAACTTTTTGTTTAACTGTGAAAAAACATCATAATATATTCTTGTACCCAATCCTTCAGTTAGTGTTAAGTCCATTTTAATAAGTGCAACGTAATGCATACTGCAGGGTTGTGCGGTTCTGGTTTGGTTTTGGTTTGTTTTTTTTGTTATTTGCAGTATATTTCTGAAACCAGAAACCAGCCAAGGTATGACTTTTCTGGAAATTGTTATAAAGTAATATGAAGATTAGGATAGTTTGTAAGAGCAAGAATCAGATATAGGATATCAGATATTTAAAAGGGGACCTCTTCTTCCTCCTCCTCCTTCTGTCTTTATGTCATGGTTTAGCCCCAGTCGGCAACTAAGCACCACGCAGCCGCTCGCTCCCCCTCCCCCTCCCCGGTGGGATGGGGGAGAGAATCGGAAGGGCAAGAGTAAGAAAACCCACGGGTTGAGATAAGAACAGTTTAATAATTAAAATAAAATAATAATAATAATAATAATAATAGTAATAATAATAATAATTGTAATGAAATGGAGAACGAGAGAGACAAACAAAACCCAGGGAAAAGAAAACAAGTGATGCAACTGCTCACCACCTGCCGACCGATGCCCAGCCAGTCCCCGAGCACGATCGCTGCCCCCCGGCTAACTCCCCTCGGTTTATATACTGAGCATGACGTCATATGGTATGGAATAGCCCTTTGGTCAGTTTGGATCAACTATCTTGGGCTGTGCCCCCTCCCAACTTCTTGTGCACCTGGCAGAGCATGGGAAGCTGAAAAAGAAAGTCCTTGACTAGTGTAAGCACTACTTAGCAACAACTAAAACATCAGTGTGTTATCAGCATTCTTCTCATACTAAATCCAAAACACAGCACTATGCCAGCTACTAGGAAGAAAATTAACTCTAACCCAGCTGAAACCAGGACACTTTAATACTGTGTATTATATGTCAGTCAACTTACAAAAAAGTTAGAAATAAATATATTTGTACTGTATTGCAATATCTGAAAAATGGCACCTTTAGGAATTATGTCACAAAGCTGATAATAAATACTATGATATGCAGAAATCCAATTTACAGTGATACAGTACCTGTAAGAAAGCCAGTTTCAATACACTTAAGGGTTTTAATCAGGGAAGTAGAGAATTTCAACAGACTCCCTGTTAAAATGCCTCATTTATTTGTGTACATGTAAGGAATACACACTGAAAGGACAAAGGGTTTTTTTTCCCCATTTATTTCCACTATATTTCTGGACAACTACTTTTTTTAAAAAAAATATTTTTTAGATATCTTTTCTGAATCATTTCATATCTAGAACTCCTCTGAACTGCTAAAACCTGGAAAGAGCCCGAAGATATTTTAATGAAATCCAAAATCACAGTCACATGAAAAATAAATAGAAAATCTCTACGACTTTATGCACTGCTGAGAGACTATGTTACTTGCATTAATTACATCCAAATATTCCTCAATACACCTGCCAGCATGACGCTGTGATAAGAAAAGTTATAAAGGTCATTACAGGTCTACAGTTCACCAAGACGCATCTAGATTACCAGTAATAAAACCAGAAATAAATTAAGAACATTAATAAGTATAGAAAGTACTTTTTCTTTTTTCTGTGAATCAGATCTCTCACAAGAAGAAATTGGAAATTGTTTCAGGAATATCATTCCAAGAATAAAGCACATTTTTACTGGTATAGAACACTAATAGTATTTGGAGAAAAAAAGGTTATTTTCTAGAACTAAAACTAGGTTTAAGTTTAGTTACCTAAAATAACACATTCCCATGTACTCATTAGGTACAGTAATTTATTGAAGTTACTTCTATATGTTCATTAATTTCTTCTCAAACAAATTTTTAAATAATTTTTTCAATTGACAGAAAAATAGAAAAAAAAATTTGATACTGTTATTGAAGTTAATATAAATAAATTATTGGGCTACAAGATTGTTTTCTGTAGGTGTTTTCTTTCATTTTATTTTCCTGCCTTCTTTTTCATTGTTTATAATGTCATCTCTCCCAAATGTTACTCCATCATAAAATAATCCCTAAAGCCAAGTGTGACAAAGCAATCATACACTTTTTCTTTTTTTTTTTTTTTTATTCCAGAAGAACAAATCTGAGAGTATAAAATACCATCAGGAGAATGAAAATCTTGCCATTATTTATTGAGTCTTTTTATACTCAATTGGGAAAAAAAAGGGCTTTTTTTAAGCAAAAGAGAGAGACTGCTCATACTTCCCCTTCTGTGAATGCTGATGATATTGATTTATCCCTATATATTTTAAACGACCCCTTACAAATGCAATGTTTGAGCTGCACTTTCAGTGAATTCCCTTTTCCTGAAACAGTCTAACAAAAAAAACAGGAGCACAGGACTGCAGACAAAGCACAGATGAGGCTTACCTTTGCTTTTTCACCCTCAAGTACATTTTTTCTACTTTGCTACAGAACAAAGAGAGATGAATATCTTTTACCTTTCTTTTGCTGATCTGTGTTTTCAGGTTGATCCCTTCACCTAGTTCAGAAAATCTGGTTGTGCAAAGAAGGTCTAATGTAGGTCACTCTCTTTTTATTCCCTTTTTCTCCCTCTCCCCCAAATCTTGACACAGAGCACAGTGTCGGGTGGGACTCATGAGAATCTTGGGGGGACCCTCAGCAACTACTGGGTGTTTGCCTTCGGGGAGAGCTGAGGGATGGGATAAAGTTAATCACCTCTGGGAAGGAGATGAGGAAGTTGTTCTGGAGGAGACTGGCAAGCAGATGCCTTTCTTGGCCTTTTGGGGAAACAAACATGTCTCTGAAGGAACTTGGTGCTGTGCTTTGTTGGTATTTTTTTTCTTAACTTTAATTAGTGTCTTCTCTGTACGTTTCTGTTGCTTATTTGCTGACTTGAACAGCTTTATGATATCAGGCACTAAGAGCAATATGAAGTAAGAACTGTATTTCTTAGCTGAATGTTATCTTTACCCAGTGTTAGGTCTTTGTTTCTCAGTTGTAGAAAAGAAAACTTTTCCTCTCCATATATTGAAGGACGAGTGTTAATGAGCTGATTATTTCATCCCACACCAGCTGAGGATGTTAGGATTATTGGTTTGACTAACAAATTCAGCTGTAGCTAAATTTTAATGTTAATACTGCAAAGCCTGTTTACACTTAATATGAAAATAGTGCATGTTCACTTGCAAACAGTTTGTCTAAAGAATTATTTTCTCTAGCTGAAGCAATGCCATTTTTTTTCCTTAGGTGGATGAAAGGTTTTATGGACTTGCTCCAGTTATGCTGCTTCCTTATTTCCATTCCAGTGAGATCCCTCATGTTTATCTGTAAGCTGCAGTCCCAGTGGTTGGCTGGTTTGTTGGCATTTTGTGGGTCTATCTATCCAATACTAATGACAAAAAGATAGCTATTGGAGTATGTGATGGTCTTTCTGTGAAAAAATATTTTGTGTTGTAGCCACATTTATATATATGTGTGTAGATGTACGTATATATTTGTGTGTGTACATGTATATATATACACACACATATATCAGTCAATTAATTAGAGCAGTGGTCTCCAAAAGGATGTGTGTATATGTGCATGTACCCTAGGGGGTGCACAAGACAATCTATTGGAGTGTGAGAAGAAAATACTAAAACTTCAGTAGTACGTGTCTATAACTTATGAATAAATAAATATATGTATATTTGGGGTACATGCTCAGAAATTTTTTATTAATGGGATGTGCGATCAAAAAAGTTTGGAGACCACTGGTTTAGAGAACCAGAAATATCTGCAAAGGGATTGTTTGGAAACCAGGACAGTTTTATATTTTAAAACAAAGCTTTTCTTGACTGACATACATATTCAATGCAAGTAGTTCTTAACAATCCTATCCTAATTAATTACTTATTCTAGTCGTTGGCTGGATGAATTAACTTCCATGATGGCTGAACGAATTAACTTCCATGATGAAACTGAGCCTGGTCAATGTGACTTCTATTGCAATGGTTCCCACCCTGTATAATTTGGCTGATCTGCTTACTGTCCTTCCCAGCCACAGAACTTACTTTTTGGTCTGGTGCTATTAGTTGACCAGAACAAGCCTAAGCTTTCTACTTTAGTCAGTGAACTGAAATGCTTAACAATGAAGCACTGTATAGGATTGTAAACAAGGCACTATGTAAGGATGCAGGACTACATCAGAACAGCAACTCATCAACAAAAGACTGGACCCTAGAAACGCTTTCATTTTAGAAGTTTCACTCAGAAAATAGACCATGCTGTGGACATAGGAACACAGGATGATAACTGCATTCATCACGTCAAAGAATATTTGGTGAACAATGCAGACATCAACATCTCTCTGGTGGAATCTCATGATGAAAGATAAGAGATATTCCTCTACTGACATTTTTTAAGCCAACTAAATTAATTTCCATAACTAAAATGAAACCCTTGAATCAACATTTTACAAAGTGCAGTAGTATAACTTCTCTCTTAACGAAGTTATTCTTGTCAGGATAATTTCATATAATTGACCATTTTTCTAAACAGATGTTTGAGTGAAAGACATCTTATGCAAAGTTTTCTTGAAGACCATAATAAAATTATAGCAATAATAACAATTTGCTTTGCATGTTGAAATATGTATTTAATTGACAGTTTAGTGCAGATGGCTTGTCATGTATTTACACACTACACTGTCTTACTAGGTTGGCATATGGTAAATAAATTCTAACTGGTGTATGCCCAAGAAACATCCACAGCTATTGCAAAGATCATCAACTCTGAGGAAGATGCACAGAAATCTAGATATGGATAAAATAAATGTCCAAACAGATTTTAAAACTGGATAGCAAGCATTTTGTTCCTAATTATATATCTCGCTTCTCTCAAGCTTTGAGACATGCTCAGAAGAGACTACACCTTTTTGTGTAGAAAGAAGAGAGACTTTTTAAATTGTAACGGGTGTCCTATAGATCTAAAGAATCAGAAGAATTGTATAGGATTCTTCTTAAGCAAAATTTAAGTTCTGTTTTTTTCCATGAAATTAGAAGAGTACTATTGTATATTTGCTTTAAAAGTAAAAATTAAAGCTTTTTCAGTAATTTTAGTTTTTGAGGGAGTTTTAGTAAGGCAAAAAAAAATTTGCCATAAACCCACAGAATATACATAAGCTTTGAATAATATAGAATCATAGAATCATAGAATGCTTTGGGTTGGAAGGGATCTTTAGAGGTCATCTAGTCCAATCCCCCTGCAGTAAGCAGGGACATCATCAACTAGATCAGGTTGCTCAGAGCCCTGTCCAACCTGACCTTGAATGTTTGCAGGGATGGGGCCTCCACTACCTCTCTGGGCAACCTGTTCCAGTGCATGGAATGACTGCTGTTCAAAGTCTTCATGGTTAGCTGAGGCATAGTGTGATAAACTTAAAATTGACAATTTGAAGTCTTGATTTTTCATCTTGCATAATGAAACTAGTTAAAGAGTCAAAAATTAAATACGGTACACTGTAACAGTTTAAAAAGAAGTAATTTCTATGATTTCATAACATTCTAGTTCAGATGAGAGATAGTGTGATTCAGTGTACAATGATATTGTATTTCTCACTCAAGTGAATAAGAGGATTTTGCAGACAACAGGTTTTCACAGTACATCTGACAAAGATTTGAATGGTAAATCTATGATTTCTCAGTATAGTTATTGTCCTTTGGCATGTGGTTTTGCTGAGGTAAGAGGGCTTTGAACAACACCAAGCAGAGTGAAAGCAGGTTTGTAGTAAACCTGAATTCTTGATATCCTTCTATTCTCCTGTCTTTATTGGGCAAACTTGCTACAGTCAAAAAGGATCTTCTCACAGATTTTTTTGAACAGAAATTTGTTTATATATAATATTCAACTTAAAGTGAATTGTCTGGGAATGCTACCACCATTCCCTTTATATTTTTCTGGTTTTCTTCAATACAAAAGTTAAGAGACAGGAAAACGTGGCCCTGACATAAACTATAGAAGGGAATTGTTTCATTCATCAGTGAACCAGAGTGTCTTGCTTTATCTCTTGGCGGGGGGGAAGATAAAGGACATAGGTCATCTGCTGAACTTCAACTTCATTATCTTGTTCACCTTTTGGAAAAAAAAATACTACATTACATGAAGTTTAGAAATAAAGTTACTGTGATACTGTGAATTGAAATCAAGTCTGATTTCTTTACTTCCCCTCAAATGTAGTAATGTTTCCAAAACACACATAAAATTTCACTATGTTTGTAGATATCTTACATACCTGACATGGGAATCTCCCTATGCATCTCCACAGCTAACATAGAAGCACTAAATAATAATAATTAAAAAATCCATTTTCCCTCATTTTACTTTTTTTCAGTCAGTGTTTCACTTATATAGTGCAAATGGAATTTAGGTTCTTCATCACAGTAACTAGTACTGATGACAGCAGGATATAATATTTTTTTGTCTGATTTTTTTCTTAACACTTTTCTGATGTATTTTGCTTAAAATTAAAATTGTCATCTTCAAGATATTCCATCAATGTTTTGAGATCTGCAAAAACAGTTGACTGATCATGTTATTTAAATTTCCCCAAAAGATATTAGTGACACTTTCCAGATTATCATAAAGATGGAAACCCAGAATTGAATCTTTTGTTTTACTTTGACAGGCAACTTTCTATACTAGGAAACTGAGTGGAATATTTGAACTCATATTGTTTTGATGACCAGCATATCCTTCATGTGATCAGTATATGAGATATACATTAGTCAAATATATGTATTTATAACCAGTATTAAAAGAAAAAAACTTGACAGGATGAGAGTGACAGAGTGACGTTACTTTTATATGCAGACTCAAAGATGCAGTGAATCCCATTTTCTATGCCTCCTTGTCCTG
>VYZW01002528.1:9182-19878 GCA_013401315.1 Balaeniceps rex | reverse complement strand
CGAGCAACCCAGGTTGAATGGATGGAAAGTAGTTCTTGCCATTTTATTCACTTAACCCTAGAGGCAGCTTTCACCATGCATTCATGTTCAAGTATTATGCAATACATTTTCACCCAGCTTCAAGTTAAACTGTGGGCAAGCTCTGATTTACCAAATAATACATCTCTCAAAATCTCAGCTGCAAGCTATGTACATTCAAATAGACAACAATAGACCAAGGATTCAAAATCTTTTACCTTTTTGTTGTCCCCGTGGATTGGGAGTGATGTTTCCTGTTTTTTGTGTCAGGCCACTTGAGTCGTTATGCTTCTAAAAAACAGACGATCAAAGAAAGAACTGCTACTGCTGTAATAATATTAACTACTATGTAGTTAATACAAGATACTTATGCAGGAAGCAGCATAAATTTACTGTAGTGTAATCATCTCAATAGAGATTTTCACTTATTGTAACATGATTTCATAGCATTAATGAGGATTGTATTCATTTTCCTCACAGAAGTCACTTATACAACAGTTAAGAGTGAGTCATCTACTTCCCATGCAATTATCTCTGGAAAAGAATTTTGCAATGTATTTATGATTCATTTTCCTATTACCTTACCACCTTGCATACTTCACAGCATATTTGTTATTTATTCAGAATAATCTGAAACCAAATTATCAACATGGAAGAAAAAACAAGTAGAAACATACATTTCTGGAAAGGTGTATAGACTATCAAAACAAGTATTCTTAATGATTTTAAAACTAAATTTTAACTCTATTCAAATATGCAAATTGCTGACAATTTCCTTATCACTAAAGAAACATTTAAAGTGTTAATATTGGCTTGAATCTTATACTGGGAGTAAATTTTCTTTATTTTTTTAAAATGAACTTCTGGGTTTTATTCTAAACAATATCATAAATGCAACAGATGCTTCACACAGCACATGCCTTCAATCAGCATGGTTATCTTAACGTCAGTTCTGTTGACACCAGAAATAGTACACCAGAAATAAGTGTTAGTTCAGTATATATTGACTGAGTGCATTTAGCCAGAATTAGGAGCATTTCAGGGCATTAATTAGGTTTATAAAGGTGAATGCTACAGCAAACCATGTTTTAATGTATTACTCCATCTGACTCTCCCCAACAACATGCAGAAAACTGTCAGGGAATTTCAGTACATAATTACTATCCTTTACACCCTAGAGAAAGAGATCATTTGCAATAAGCCCAAATACTTTATAATGGACAGCTGAAGAACATTCACATGCCATGTATTTGTAATAGGCATAGGCATCCTATCTATAAGAAGTAATGAGCACGTTAACAATGTCCACAGGACAGTCTTCTATTACATTTCAAAACTGTCTCTATCACAGAAAGTTTTTCCACTGGTTTAACATTTTTCTCCCTCACCAATTTTCTAACAGCTAATGTGAGAGGGAAGTACAGGAAAAAGTTCTAGGGATTTCTGTATCTTGTCATGGACAGGCTTATCACATTCTCTAATAAGAAAGTGCAATGCCTACATGTCAGTCTGAGCTTTTTCTCCTCTATCAAACAAAAGTGCATTCTTGGCTCCTTGGGGAGTTCTTCTGTTTGCTGTTATGCTTCCAGATCAACACATCATCATAGGTCAGGTTTTCTGTCAGCTGGAAATACAATACAGAGACACCCTGAGGACTTACTCTCTTATGCAATGGACTTAAATGATCCAAAGTCTTTGCAATAAGCATGATATAAGTGTCCTGGTTTGTCTGCCAAGAGAGTATCCTAAGGGTGAATTCAAAGCTTTTCCACCCCTAAACTTCATGCTTGTATTGAAGGTATCTTTAAAAACAAATGCAGTATTGGGTACATTTTTGCTCAAGGTCAGAGGCAATTCCGTAAGATTATTTAGTGTTTACTTTGTATTGGTATATACTTTAAATTATTATCAAAGGAATTTTTTTTTTCAGAATATGCATGTTTAGATATAGATACAACCCCAAAGGCACTTATAATAGATATCATCGTCTCACAGATGTGTCAGAGAATGAGTGTGATTATTCACATATTGAGACTGAAGCCAAAGCAGTTACAGCCGTAGAGGCAAAACATATTAACAAAGATGTAGTTACTATTTGGTTGCCTTGAACCCAGATATTTGCATACCCAAATACTGTAACTGAGGACAGTGTATATCCATTTTGTAACATTGTAGCACTATTAATAGTTATAACCAGCAACAAGCACAGCTTGTTTGTAACACATTTAAACATAAATATACAAATAATATGTAACTAAGAAAAAGCAAATGGAAACTTTTGGGACACTTGTTTCTGTGGACTAAAGGAAAAAGCAGTAAAATCTGCAAGATAAAAACAAGGATTTAGAACAGACAGGAGAGAGTTGATTTCAGGGCCACATTTTCTTGTCTTTTGTCTTTTATACTGAAAGAATCTGTTGTAAAAAATGTAAAAATAATTCTGTAGAACAAGAAAGAAAGATGCCTAGTAAAAGCAAAACAAGTCCTTGTCCCAAAAATAGGATGAACTTTGTTGGGAGCAAATGTGATCACCATTTTTCTTTTGGGGAGGGGTATAAGAAATGTAAAAAATATCAACAGTGAGAGAGGAAAGAAGAGCAAGCTAGAACATGCCCATGCTTTTTCCAGCTTTCCTTGTGGAAGAGCTCTCAAACCACATGACGTTATCCTTGGACCGAAAAGATCAAGAACTGTAGCTGTCAGCGTTAATCACAAGGTATTCATATACCTATAGCTAATCTAGATTGTTGAGGATTAATTGTTTGACTATTTAGTAATAACAACTGATAATGAGTAAGAACTCAGCATTGGCAATGTGTATTTTTAATGATTTAATGTCAATCCAGCAAAATGTTTTCTTGAAGTTTGAAAATTGCCTGATTTATCAGTCTTTTAGACTCTCCCATGACAACAATCTTTAGTTCCTCAATTGATATTCGTATATATAAACAAAATATTTAGATTTTTTTTTTCAGTTGTAATATGATCGGTCATAAATGTAAAAGTTTTACATTATACAGAAAAGATAGGCAAAGGGGAAAAAGGAGATACATCATTTTACTCCATGAGTGTTAACAAGGAAGATTTCTAAATGCTAACAACTCACAGTAGGTTCCCTTTAAGATCTGTGGAGATTAGTTAAAAGGGCCAGTGAAGTTCAGAGAAAGTATATGTTTCATTCTCATGTTTAAATATGTGCTGACATTATGATTAGATATTTACTTCACAAACTATATGACTGTATAGCCAATGTGTGTGATGGAAGTTTCACAGCTAGGTCTGTGTAGCTACCCATATGATAAACACTAGACTCCAGGTGAGTTAAATCCCACTCTTGCTAGAAAAGGAATATATCAGAAAGCAGAATCCAGCAAGATCATGAAATACAGGTAGTGCAAGCAACCTGAAGAGAGCCTTGTCTAGATTTGCTTCTAAACACTAGGGAGTAACTGGATGAGAATGCAGACCCTGAAGGAGAGCTGGGTGATGAGAGCCACCATGAATGGCCACATCCATTGAAGATGGCTAACCATCAGAAATGGAAGGAAGGAAAGTGACAGACTGAAAATGATGGATTTCAGAAAGGGCAGACTTAATGTGCATGGAAAAGTGTTAGATGTGAGCTCCTGGGAAAAATTAAGAAGTAATGACAGATAAAAGGGAAACATTTAATTCTATAACTGTCCTCACACATTCTTCTGATCAGCAGAATTACAAGCGACTAAACATGATACCATAAAGATGAAAGTTTGTAATACGTTGTTTGCTTTTATCTTTAGTAAAAAAGTAAACTTGTCTAACTGCATGGGTATTTTTGTAATAGAAAAAGAGATAAGATCTTAGACTGCAGTAAAGGAAAATGCTTTAAAGTACTGAGAAAGTTTAGGTATTTGTTGAATAACCCAGGGTTGATGAAATTCACCTTTGGGTGCCTAAGACTGGCTGAAATAACATCAGCAACATTAACAATTGTCTATGAGAAGCCACAGAGGCAGGTGACAGGACAAGGGTCTATTTTTTAAAAAAGAAAAAGATTAGAAAGCAGAACATTATAGAACTTCAATTAACTTTAATTTCTTTCATGCTACAAGAACAATTAACCCAAATAGTTATAAAGACATAGCAGAAAACAAGTAACATTAGTTACATAAAATGGATTGCTATTTAACAAGAAGTGCAATCATCTACGCTTAGGAAAGAATACCCAGCTTTATGAATGAGGTTTAAGGAAGCAAAGAGCTAAGCAGTATTTCTGAAGGAAAGGACCAAGGATTATGTAACAGGACTCTTGCAGATGAAAATCAGTGATTTCTAAATATCAGGATACTCTTAAGACACACTGCTCCATGTAGGCAAGATCTCACTTGCAGGCCTGTGTTCAGTTTGAGGCTCTGATCTTCAACAAACTTTAGATGAAAATAATTAAAATGCCTAGAGCTCTGGCAATGTCACTGATGAGGAGAGGTTAAAAGAACAGAAGTTATTCAGAGGTTAGAAGGATGAGGGATTATTCTATATTAGTCTTCAAACAGATAAAAAACTGCTACAAAGGATAAGGAAATGAGATATTGTCTTCTTTTTTGTCCATCATAGATACTGCAAAAAATAATGCCTGTAAATTTTAGCAAGGGAGATTAAGAGTACATATAAAATACCATGATCCTCTGCTGGGATATGAGGCTGGACTATATGACCTTGAAAGGTCCACCCAGTTTTATTTTTCTCTTACTTTACATAGAAAAATAAACCCCAAAAGTTCATGTAAGTGCTTAAGATGTGGATTAATTCCCACAGAGAAATGTTATAGTGAATTGAGGAAACATAGAGTACTCAGGATCATAGAATCATAGAATCATAGAATACTTTGGGTTGGAAGGGACCTTTAGAGGTCACCTAGTCCAACCCCCCTACAGTGAGCAGGAACATCTTCAACTAGATCAGGTTGCTCAGAGCCCCGGCCAACCTGACCTTGAATGTGTCCAGGGATGGGGCCTCCACTACCTCTCTGGGCAACCTGTTCCAGTGCTTAACCACCCTCATTGTAAAAAATTTATTCCTTATATCTAGCCTAAATCCACCCTCCTTTAGTTTAAACCATTAGTCCTTGTCCTGTCACAACAGGCCTTACTAAAAAGACTGTCCCCATCTTTCCTATAGGCCCCCTTTAAGTACTGAAAGGCCGCAATAAGGTCTCCCCACAGCCTTCTCTTCTCCAGGATGAACAACCCCAACTCTTTCAGCCTGTCCTCGTAGGAGAGGTGCTCCAGCCCTCGGATCATTTTTGTGGCCCTCCTCTGGACCTGCTCCAACAGCTTCATGTCCTTCTTGTGCTGAGGGCTCCAGAGCNGATCTCGCTGTCTATGTCATTGATGAAAATATTAAACAGCACTGGTCCCAGTACGGACCCCTGAGGGACACCACTTGTTACCAGTCTCCATTTGGACATCGAGCCGTTGACCATCCAACCAGTTCCTTATCCACCAAACAGTCCACCCATCAAATCCATCTCTCTCCAATTTAGAGAGAAGGATGTTGTGGGGGACCGTGTCAAAGGCTTTTTGGAAGTCCAGATAGATGACATCCATTGCTTTTCCCTTGTCCACTGATGCAGTTACTCCATCATAGAAAGCCACCAAGTTAGTCAGGCAGGACTTGCCCTTGGTGAAGCCGTGCTGGCTGTCTCGAATCACCTCCCTGTCCTCCATGTGCTTTAGCATAGCTTCTAGGAGGATCTCCTCCATGATCTTCCCAGGCACAGAGGTGAGGCTGACAGGTCGGTAATTTCCAGGGTCCTCCTTTCTACCCTTTTTAAAAATGGGCACAATATTTCCCTTCTTCCAGTCACCAGGATAGTCATGCAAATAATTTTGCATATGCTTGTGTATGTTTGTATAAAGTTAGTCACTTCTGTCTGTGTCTCTAAGATCTGAACTTTTGTGTTTACCACTCGAAACTGTATATATCAGAAACTGGTGGCAGATTATTAATTCATATCTAGGATAAATGCCACAAATCTGATCAGTAGCACAAATTTTCAAAGCAAACTGCCAAAGATGAAAAGACACACCATTGTAAGACTTGCACGTATACGTTTAAAAATTCAGAGATACAAACTAGTTCACTGTCAGACCAAGATATTAATTTATGTTGACAAGAAGGAGTTACAGTTAGGTCTTAGACTGAAATGCAAGGCAATATTTCAGGTCAGAATGGAACTCAAAACTACTGTTGTCAAAATGCCTTTCCTTGTAAAGTCATCCTTCAAATAATTATTTATCATTCTTCCTGTTTGAATATAGTTTGTTGAAAAAAAAAAAGGATTTCTTCCTGAAAAGGAGTTATGATATTAAGCATGATTTTTTTTTTTTAAGTGACAGAGGTATGTAGGTACTTTATGAATTATTAGAAAAAGGGACTGATCCTGAGGGAAAGAACCAAGTCAGAGCCAGAAGCAGATGGAAGAAGAAGTCATGTCTTATTCATTACTGCACAAATTCCTGAGACAGTTTCATAGGCCCTGAAAGAAAAACATGTGAAGAGATGAGAGACATCAACTGCACAGGGTTGCCAAAAATAAATTGTATTGTTTTTTAAAAATTATGTTCGTTGCTGATTTATTTGTGATATGCACACTTTTCAGCTTTCTCTAAAAATTATGTTTGAAATCTATAAAGATATTTTCAGATACTTTTTCAAACTAAAGTTTTAATATAATTGGAATGTAAGGGCAAACGTTCTGTTCCAGGAAATCAGCCTTCAAAATCTGAGGAGGTTGTATATGCATATAAAAGAAAATCAAGTACTTTTTGCTAGAATATCTATGATCCAGGCTGGTTTACATATCATACAATGAATGTGCTCCTTTGAACATGTGTGCTCCAACCTGATAGGCTCCATTCACGTAACAAAATATTTCTGGAATAGGTGTTTTAAGCTTGATATTCCCAGACATTTATGCACCTTTTTTCCATTTAATTGGGCTGCATATACAAAGCTAAGCATGTGAATTTGAAAGAATAGTATACTACTTCTAACAATGAAATATTCCAGCAAAACTGGAAAACAAACATAAAGCCTGGAAAAATTGTTCAAGCAATTGTTTAAATACAAAAGGACATTGCCAAAATATTTTTGTAAAATGATGAGTGACTCCTAACAGAGAGATTAGGAAAAGATGGGACTGCATTCAGATGTAATCACATCAAAATATTAGGGCAGAATAGTCAATAACAGGAGTCCAAGGTTAATAAAACCTCCTGATGTAGAGCAAATGTGACAGTTGCTGACCTTCTAACTGGATTCAAGCAGTAGTGCTCAAGGATTAAGAGTATATCTAATAAATCACCTCACACAAGTATTCCTTTTAAAATGGAAAGATCCCATAGTCTCCAAACAAAAGATATAGTCCTCCATGCCTTTACAGGTGCATTACAGGAGAGAAAAAAGTTCTTTACCTCTATTAATAAACATGTTTAAAATAGAGGTGATCTAATAAAAACAACTCATCCACTGTATTACATAAACTGTGGGAAGCATATTCAAGTTGAATAAAGATGAGAAGAGCATGAAGCGTGAAATTTAAGCAAGAAATCTTTGGTGGGTTTTTTTGTCCATTGTTTTAATTAAATTGATCAAACCTAGTCCTCTTCAGTGACAAAACTAAAGAAAACTTATTGCAAAGAAAAATTGTGAAAATTAATTTAATCATACAATCATAGAATACTTTGGGTTGGAAGGGACCTTTAGAGGTCATCTAGTCCAAACCCCCTGCAGTAAGCAGGGACATCTTCAACTAGACCAGGTTGCTCAGAGTCCCGTCCAACCTGACCTTGAATGTGTCCAGGGATGGGGCCTCCACTACCTCTCTGGGCAACCTGTGCCAGTGCTTCACCACCCTCATTGTAAAAAATTTATTCCTTATATCTAGCCTAAATCCACCCTCCTTTAGTTTAAACCATTAGTCCTTGTCCTGTCACAACAGGCCTTACTAAAAAGACTGTCCCCATCTTTCCTATAGGCCCCCTTTAAGTACTGAAAGGCCGCAATAAGGTCTCCCCACAGCCTTCTCTTCTCCAGGATGAACAACCCCAACTCTTTCAGCCTGTCCTCGTAGGAGAGGTGCTCCAGCCCTCGGATCATTTTTGTGGCCCTCCTCTGGACCAGCTTCAATATGTCCATGTCTTTCCTGTGCTGAGGGCTCCAGAGCTGGATGCAGTACTCCAGGTGGGGTCTCACCAGAGCAGAGTAGAGGGGCAGAACCACCTCCCTCGACTTGCTGGCCAGCTTCTTTTGATGAAGACCAGGATATGGTTGGCTTTCTGGGCTGTGAGCGCACATTGTTGGCTCATGACCCATTTTTCATCCACCAGTACCCCCCAAGTCCTTCTCGACAGGGCTGCTCTCAATCCTTTCAAACCTCAGCCTGTATCGATAATGGGGGCTTGCCCTGACCCAGGTGCAGGACCTTGCACTTAGCCTTGTTTAACCTCATGAGGCTCACATAGGTCCACTTCTTGACCTTGTCCAGGTCCCTCTGAATGGCATTCCATCCCTCAGGCATGTCAACTGCACCACTCAGCTTGGTGTCATTAATATTAATCTGACAATGTACTAGCGCCTAATGGTTATTAATACCACTTCTACACTAAGGGTACTGATCCATCCAAAGAAAGAAACTACTTGAGCTAAAAATTAAGCACATATGTACTTGATAAATACTTGTTAAATCCAGATATTTGTTCCTTTAATTTAAATATTGGGTGATTTCTCTTTAGGTCAGTGTTTATATTTTTGAAAGTTTGTAATTAACTTGCAATATTTAGGTATTTTGCAAATAAATAATGTACAGAAACTTCATTCAAAACAAAAGATAAGAAAGAAAAAGGACTACAGTTAATACAGACTGTAGAGAATTATGCATAATTATACAGTTCATTATTATGTCATTCTCAAGACATGCTTAAAGATATGATGCTTATTGAGACTCAATCCTACTTACTGTTACTCTGTGCCACTTGTTTGGTGGTGTAATTTTCAGCTGTCTCTTGTGGTTTGCAATATGTTTCTGTACTGGTTGAAATCAGGACTTTGCTTATTCCACAACTTCTTAATCCATTTATTCTAAGGGAGAAGCATCTCTGTTGGATATTTTTCATTCCCTGGAACCTGGATTTGCAGTAAGAAAGCTTTAAAATGTGCCATTCACAGGTTCTCAGGTATGTATTACCTGCTGTGTATTAGTGGAACCACAGAGGTTTAAAGCATAATTTAGCTGTTAAATTTTACACAGTATTTTTTTTCTGTGCTTTTGGAAATAGTCATATTACTTGAGAAGAGCATCCTTCTGATTTGTTTTTCATTCCAAAGCATGAGGACAGGGTGATTTCTTTATGTACGTAGTACCATTAACAAAGGAAAAAAAAACAGAAAAAATGTTTGCTAAGACATGAAACTGAGATAAGAGAAGAATCGCCTCTGAAATTGTGTTGAAATCATTTAGGAGTATGTGCTATATTAATAATCATCACATTTTCCGTTGCATAGTATTTAGAGACCTCGGATGGATTAGGCCCCAAAGCTAAACATTGTACAACCACTTTTTAAAATCTTGAAAGCTAACTGATAAGATATAGCAGATAGATAAGACATGGACATAAAATGTGGAAAATGAGAGGAACAAAAGAAATATTGTCAGATTAATTTTCAGTAATTTAATGTGTGTACACTGCTTTTGGATTTGGCACTGGGATTTTATATCTTCTTCTAGTATGTTTTCCTTTTGGATTTCTCCTCTGATGGACTTCTTTTACAGCAATTTTGTAAATTGTCTTACAGCTATGTACAGAATATCAATATTTTATGAGAGACTGGCACAGTGTCATGATGAACAATAAACTTAAGAGTGGTCTGGCTCTAAGTAAGATAGCAGAGCCCTCAGAGCATATCCCTCTTTCTTCATTCCCCTCTCACTGCTCTGGAACATCCATCTCTGTAGCATCTTCTACAGACAGCTGCTCAGAATCACAGCTTTCATGGATGTGATCAGAGTGTATGTGCAACTGACTCCACCCAGAAGTGTTAATATTGCTTAGTTTGCATCTCCTGGTTTAGTCACAATTCCCTGATGAATGCAACATTTTCAGATATGCACCTAAAAGGAAGAAAAGCAACTCAGATTGATTGGTACAGTCTGTCAGGAACTACAGCAAGTCCTGTTGCAGATACTTCTGCTCTGATTCTGTGGACACCTTGTTCCGTGTGATGATTCACCCAGATGAAAAGTTGAGTGATCATCTGCCCAGAATAAGAAATGCTCTGCCATACCACAACATTGGTCTTAGTATTAGTTGTATCTCATTATCATTCCTGACCAATTTTTTTTCCTTTACCTCTTTTTGTTTGAAAGGGCCAACCCAGAAACTAACTATCCTGAACAGGAAAAGCAGGCAATGTCCTTATTTTCTCCCACTAAGGTCTGTGAAACTTCTACCAGATACCTCTTATGGAAAAACAAACAAACAAACAAACGAACAAACAAGAATTCCATGATTTCTCCAGAAAGCAGCATCACAGAGTTGTTTCAAATCTAATCTTTTGTGTTGTTATTGTGCTCATTATTTTTTGTATTAACATCAAGAACTGGAAAATTGAGAACAAACCTCACCATTTTCAATTTCTC
>VYZW01002526.1:67820-104085 GCA_013401315.1 Balaeniceps rex | reverse complement strand
TTTTTTAGAAAGAGAAGTTTTAAAAACAGTCTACACAGATAGCTACTTATGGCTACAGCCAGCCGTTAAAAACACACCTATTCCCTATTGCCTAGGTGGACTGAACTTCTCCTGGCACTCCACTGGGTCATTCCATCGCATGCTCTTTCCAAAACTGCTATCTCTTGGTAGCAGGCTCTTTTACTCCACATTTGAGTTACTACGTTGTTCTGGGCTTTCTACTCAAAACTTGTCCTTCAAGCTCAAAGAGCCAATGAACCCAAAAATCACTCTTCCAATGGTAAAGTTTCTGGTGACTGGGAGCTTGTTATGAACCACTCTTTTCCATCTGGGCCATTTTTCTACACTTTCTCATGGTGAAATAAGCCCATAAGTAATTTAATAACTAGGCCAATGTGAAATCTCTGTAAATTATCATAATGCAGGTCTGAATTCCACTTATGTTTCTCATTACTTGCCTAACCTGACAATTTCAGACACTCAAGGATCAGAGATAACACTGGGTAACAGAAGTAACTTCCACCTGATCCACAGAGTGAAAGCCGGTGTGTCTCACTGCCTCCAGATTTCACGATTGCTTAAAATCCAATGTGAAGGTATTTTCAGTAAGAAACAAAATGATTTGGTGCTTCAGAAGGCAAGAATTTGCCTGGAGAAAATTTTAGCCATTTGTCTCTTCCTCCTTTCTATGTTACCGTATGGGCCTCACTAATTCACCTTCGTGGACCGTCTTCCACATGCAGCATGCAGAACCTTAAGCACTTTAAAATCCTGAAAACGATTTCAGAATATTGTACATTTTGAAATATTTCAACTGAAATTACATGCAAGATCCATAGTAAAAGCCCTCTTCCTTCAAATATGGCCTGCATTTGCCCAGATGAACATGCTGCAATCACATAAGTGCTTTTGGAAGTTTGAAATGTTTGAATTTTCATCACATTAACACAGAGGTATAGTTCACAAGTAATTGTCTCATTACTTTATCTGTCCCATATTATCTACTTTGCTCCTTCCCTCCAAATACTCACTTCTCCACTATTTGCAAAGTTTCTGTGTCTTTGTAAACTGGTAGTTACATGAAGGTAATAAAGGATCATTTAAATGAAAAGTATCAGTGACTTTTAGACAGCATTAGGAATGAGGTAATCATTTTTTCCCTAAAGAATCAAAAATCATCACTTTCTAAAAATGTGATTTCACATTTTTTGTGAAAGATTTTTTGTGTAAGAGGAGCCAAGAACTTGACTGTGCTGCAGAGCCTTTTGTTATTATTTTATAAGAGGTGGTTTGGATTTCCAAGCATCTTTTAGTTTGTTAATAGCTGTTGGGTATAGGGTTTTATTGATTTATTAAGTCACAGCCATTTTTCCTGTCTCTGATGTTTACAACAGCTAGCTGGAAAACAATGCTGGCTTTGCAAAAACAGCAGGAGCTTAGAGCAGCTGAGGCGAAGATATTATTTTCTGGGAAGGAACAAGGGAAAAGAAGGAAAACTGTTCCAGAGGACAAATCAACAGCACAGGGTTAGGGTACACATGAGGATGTTTCGGTCAATATTTATCTCTCGGATCAATAAAACTTGATGTTTACCTCAGTGAAATCAATATCTGCTTAATTTAAGTATCGCCGCTCCTTGGCTCAGTCTACTTCTCCCTGTTTCCAGGATCTAATTTCAGTGCTTAAGATTTCAAACTTGATCGTCACCCAGCCTGATCATTGCATTTCCAGAATTTTTACTGTGGGCTCAAAAAAAAAGTAGTTATTCCCTTCACTGAGCACTATTTCCCTTAGTGCTGGAGACACACGGATACTGTCTGTGTAAGTACGTTTGCTTGCCTGCTATCTGACAGGCCTCTAGCAACATGCTCAACTTGCAGTGGCACACAAAATAAGCCAGCAATAAAGGCTTCACTGCTGATGTTTCTCTCTTAAGCATCATGAGAGTTCTGCAAGCTATCTAGTCATAGATAGAGGTTGTAGCGAGGTGGGTGTTGGTCTCTTCTCCCGAGTAGCAAGCAATAGGACAAGAGGACATGGCCTCAAGTTGCGCCAGGGGAGGTCTAGATTAGACATTAGGTGAAACTTCTTTACTGAAAGGGTTATCAGACACTGGAACAGGCTGCCCAGGGAAGTGGTGGAGTCCCCATCCCTGGAGGTATCTAAAAGACGGGTAAACGAGGCGCTTAGGGACATGGTTTAGTGATGGACAGGTACAGTTGGACTTGATGATCTTAAAGGCCTTTTCCAACCAAATGATTCTATGATTATTCACAGAGGAAATGAAAGCAAGAAAGTCTCGCTGTTGCGGCACTAAACTTTTATATGTTAGCAGGACACCATCTCAAGCTGGATTTTCCATAATTCTAAATCTTCATCTAAGCCAGGGTGAAAGTAAGGGGGCCTGAGGAAGTTATAGTACAGCCAAAAGCAGGAGCAGAAGTATTAACAGAGATGTTGGTGTCCTTACTAGCATCTCATAGGTGCTGAAAAAAGTGTTTTATCTGTTAATGTTCTTGTTAATACCTGGCTTCTTGTGTGGGGACAGTCCTTATCAGATTGTTTTTGTAAGCTGGCAGAGTGTTATCGGTGATATCTGCACCTAGTCTGAATCCTAAAGATCCTGAGCTTTATCTCACCTATTAAAGATAAAGCATCAAACACTGGAAACTCTGGCTGCTTTTTCATGTCAACATTTCTATACTGCCCGGCAAGGAAACTTCAGCTGAATCCTTAAAAGGGCTCTGCACCAGCACAGCACTTAGCAAGCACATATAGACTACCCTTTCTGCTGGAATTTGAGCATCAATTGCCAACGCTTGCCAATGTATTCCTCTTTTTTCCTCCCCTCCACAGCTGGACCTGGGTGTTTTGCTAGCCCCTCTCACACCAGGAAGCTCATTTTATCCCCTAACCTTCATCTCTCCTTCTTCCTTTGCACAAAATTGCAGGAAACTATTTTCAGGTTTGCTAAACCAAAGGATGTTTTGGCTGCCAAACTGCATCAAGAGGAAAGAAAGAATGCGCTTTCATTTGGTCTTAACAACTTAAGAACTCATAACAACATTATTATATATGCAAAGAACTCCATGATTGTTTATCTGCAACAACAGAATGACACATGCAAATATACATATGAAAGGCCTGAATATCTCAAGCGGCCGATAGTTCAATCAAGAATATTATAACCTCAAAATACCAACGCAATTATTTACTTACGTCAAGTGTACTAATACTTTCTTGGTAATTTTCTGCTTTCCTTTAAGAAGCCCTGCCAGGTTCACTCTTTGGTTTTCAGGAAAACAATCTGAGGAAGAAAGACTCACTTTCTAAATACTTTGTAGCCTTGATAATGAGAAGCCTGGTACAGACTAGGATTAATTACCATTTGTTGTGCTATAAATCTTCTACAAAATTAAATTTTATATCTCATCCAAACTTTAAAACATTTTATCATCGTATCCACTACCAAAACAAAAACTTGGAACAAACTTAACTGGTATTGAAATGGATGTATCTTCAAATCATGGCCCAGTAGAATTGTTTCCTATAGGCTATCTCAGAAAATGCACTGTTGTGTAACCAAAGGTTTGTTTTGTTTTGCTTTCAAGTTCCTGATTTTATCCCCCCCACACCCCCTTTTTTATTTTCCTTTACATTTGGCAATACCTCCCACTCACAGGAACTTATCTATGTGTTACTAACATTAAGCTTTTAGAGTATTCCGATAACGTATTCTATTTTAGGACTCAATCCTATAGCAGATCAAGTCATTGCTCACATGGCAGAATAAATATACAACCTCAAAGACTGTTGAGAACTCAATTGCATCTGGATTTCTCATGTAGATATTTCACCTCTCCATTTACATTCTCATTATCTCTTCTATTGAGAACACTTGCACCAGCCATCCTGGGATGGATTTGGATAAAATATACTCAGATAATTAGGAGATCCCTGGAGCAGCGGGGCTATGCTAAAATAATCATCACAGAAAAATACATTTGCAATTTCAAATAGCATGGAAGAAAAACTTATAACCCAGACTTTAATCTTTTGCTGACCAAACATGATCTATTCAGACGTGCCCCAAACTCCAGGCCACTTGTGTTCACCAAGGACACCACTGGCCTCTAATGGAGGGCAACTTTCTGTGCTGGGGCTGTGGACCCACACACTCCCTGCTCTTCCCAGCAGGACACACCCATCCCCAGAGCATCCTCCCTTTTGGGGACACATCGGGGAAGGGGGGGGTGTCCCAAACCAGAACATACCAACACTGTCAGAAAAGCCCTGCCCCACAGAATGGAGAAGCACTATCACTACCCCTGCTAACACACGCCAAAGTAGTACAGGAAGGAGAGCAATACATTTCATCAGACTGCAACTGTCTAAAACCCGTCCATCAGAGGAGCAATGCAGGTGCCAGCCCACCCTAAGCACAGGTGTCGAGGGCTAGGGTTTACGCTCTAGGGTTGCTGAAACACCCATGTAAGGCTGGAGTTTGTGACACAGGCACCCCAAGACACCCACACTCCCTGGAGCACCCAGAATAACAGCAGACCTGGTGCATACCCATCATCACTCCCCCAAGGCATGACTCATCCAACTGCATTCAGGCCCCTGCAGGAGGACTACTTGCATTTTCCAAGAGAGATGCTTGAGTTTCTGGGGCAGACACCCTAGTCCTTCCCTGCAGACAGGGGAAGCACTGCAGCCTTCATCAGGGCTTAGAGATAAAGATGAGTAGCATACCTGGCACAGTATCTCTCTCCAAGCAAAAGCACCACTTCAGGAAAGGCGTTAGATGTGGTGGTGGTGTGTCCAGGCCCCACGGCCTGAGGCCAGTTAGTGATGAACCAAAGCTGCATACAGGACTGCGTTGAACCAGAGGAGCCTTCCCTCTGGACAAAGGTAATGGCCTAGGCACCTCCTGCACTCGGCTGGGATGCTCCGGCACCTCCAGACAGTGACAAACCACATCTCCAACCAGGCTGCATAAATCACTTCCCAGGTGTGCCTGCCCCTTTTTTCCATCTCTGAAGGGAGCCAAGAGAACAACCTTGGCACTAGAGGCTTGACTTTTAGTTAGCTACTGTGAGGTGGGCCGAATCTGGGACAGACTGTCAAAATGGCAAGCAATTCATTATTCATGCACTGAGAAGGTGATGCCAGGGTTGCAAAGCATAAAGTCTATACAGCCTAGACCTGGACTGCCTCCAGGACGTTATTTTATCTTATTTTTCTCTGGCTCCCAGTGTTATTCTTCTGTCTTTCATCCATGCCCTTCCTAGTATAACCATTTAATTGGGTGATGGGCAGGGTATGGCTCCACAGGACATGATGAGATGATGTATCAGCTCTGCTGCCAAAAAGGCTGCCCCCTCCTTCCCAATCTCCCTCCTCCTGCCCGATTGCTGCTGCTGCTACCTTCTGCTGGCTCCAGCTTGTAGCAAAGCCCTGCCTGAATGCACTAACATGATGGAAAACAGCAATCAGGCAAAAGACAAAAAAAAAAGGCAGATAATTTTCTGGCATTTCATTGAACTGGCTCATGGCAGGGTGCAGGGGAGGCCCGGGCCAGCGCAAGGCAGGGGAAAATATTCGGGGGAGAGGAGGGGAGGGGTGCAGGGCAAAGGGCAAAACACAGCCCTCCTCTCTCAAGGGGAACAAGCCTTCAGATGAGTTCTGCTGCCTTCGCTGTCACCAGCCCAACTTACACAACCAATCTGCTCCTAATTAGTAGCTTGACTGATCACTGTTTAGTTAATAGGTCTGGCAAGGGAACAAAATCGAGAGCAGCAATGTACAGAGGCTGCCAGCCCAGAGAGTCCCAGCGCCTGGGGAGGCCAAGGCTCACGGTCCCACTCACTGTCACGCTGTATTGACTGGGCAAGAGAGGTGTCCTGGGTCAAAGGACTAAACCACTATTGGAGAAACTCATACCCTCGAGTGAGACTGAAACGTGAGAGTCACCAGCTCCTCATAGCTCGGAGAAGGACCATGGCTATTCTGGCTGAGCTCTCTCATTTTGCACACAGTGTCTATCCTGAACCCTCAAACAAGCCCTACCGTAGGTTTAATTCAAATGGGTACATTCCCATTAGAAGTTTGGGTTCTGAAGATAGAGCAACTTCTTAACAAAAACATATACCTCAAATTCCTGGCCAGCCCTCACCATTGAACGGCTCATAGCTCTTTCTGCAAGGTGATTTGTCATTAAAGGCCAAGACAAGAGGGATTCGAGGCTTTGCCCAAGGTCACCTGGGAAATTTCAAGACATCAGAAACTGAGTTCAACTCCTTTGGGTACTAGACCAGCAGCTTAATAAAAAACATATCTTTTATTTTCAGAGGGGTATTGGGAACAGCTCTGTGTTCATGTTTCTCTCAGTATGGGATTGGGCTTTCTTCAGCAAACCTGATCTGGGACTGATCTGAAGCAATCCAAAACTATCTGTTTTCGTAGATTTCTCATGTAATTACTTTCCTTTCTTTAACTTTCTATTCTTGCCTTCCCCTGCAGTGTTTGTGAACACTTTTGTTTTCCTCAGTCAATTAATAATCCCTTTTTACTTTCTGTGCTGTACTTTTTATTTCTCCCTGCTGTACATGAGGAAGTTTGTATCTATATACTACAACATTATTTGTTAACAACAAGCTATCCCTCACCAATTACTTTGCTGGCATTTTACTACCCTATCATTATTTTATCTCCAACAATCTGCTACAACTTTTGGCTGGAAAGAGAAGAAACAAAACTTGCTGTATGGCTATGCCCTGGGACCCTAAATACAGAAATGCAGAGCTATTCCCAACCAACACACTGCCATTTCTTCCCACAGCATATTACCTCCAGTCACCGTTACATCTGGAAAAGACTCGAGAAGGTCACTAGGAGAGCATTAACAGTTGAATTTTCAGCCCCAGAGATCAAGCTATGCCATTTTAGGTTGCATTATTTTGAGTAACACTTGCCAAGGGCACCAAAGAGCAAGTCAACTTATTTATGAAAGACAGCTCACTGATATGACTTGTAACAAATAAATCACTGCAGCAAGTACAGCATTCAGAGTAGTTGTATTTATCACTACACAAAAATACACCATTATTTAGTATGATGACAACATAACTTTTGGAAGGCCATCGAGAACATCCCTTCCTGGTGTTTCCATCACTCACTAAATCATTCCCTCCTGCCGTTCCCCCCCGCTCTCTCCTACAAGGGTACCCAGTTTTGCACCACATCAACTCTTGAACACCAGCATCCATTTTGCAGAACCGAGTCCTTCAGCAGCACTTGCTATGGAAACACTAAGCTATGTGCTTATCCTCATCTCTTCTGAAGACTTCAAACACACGAAGGAACCTTACCAGTGCCCACAGCATAGTTCTGGGATGATATTCCTGAAGGCCTCTCTGTTGCCCTGTGTCTTATTGTGAGGACACCAGCCCATCTGCTGGGTGGCCTGAGGCTCAACCCCCTTCAAAGCCTACTCCCTGCTCCAAGAAACCATCTAACCCCTCAGCTATATTCTCCTTTCTCTCCTTACACCCAGCTTCCCCTCTAGCACCTCCATCCAACTTTAGACACCTTCATCAAACCCCCTCTTAAAGACGTCTATTGACAATAACAAGAAGCATAAAGTCACAAACTTCAATAGTAGATCCCCTAGAAATATGTCAAATATTGTGAATCTCCCTCAGTGAAAAGAAAGAAATGAAAACATCCCAAATTCTCTGTTTTACTGTCAGTAAGGAACTCCACTCTAATTGCTCAGTTCCTGTACAGGGCAACCAGCCTTCAGTACGCTTCAGTACTGACACCGCCTAAGGAACCCCCTTTCCCTGCTCACTGAACTGTTGGGGTTGCTGGCTCCACCTAGTAAAAATGGCTTAATTCAACTTTGAGAAAAGCACCCTGCCCCAACCACAGCTGAAATACTTCTTCAAATTTTTCCAGCAATTAGGCTGTAAACACTTCAGTCAACTGACGAATTCCCTTTGAGTTTATAAACTAAATGGCAATTTCCTTGTTCAAAAGAGGAAAACGTTAGGAGTAGAATAAATTAGTTTTTTCACGCGTAGAGGGAAGGGACAGAGGAAGAAGCCCCAGTCTCCTGCAAGGAAGCCAAGTCCTAGATTGCTGGGCTGTCTTTCAGGTATTAAATACAACATCTGTTCCTATGTTTTGTCCATATGGAGCCAGGTTGCAACAGGTGCGGCTCCATCCACCATAAAGCTTAGAAAGATGCATTTATTAGAACAACTACAGAGCAGATGAGAGTGGGCAGGGAGGAGAAAGGAGCACTGTCATCTCCTCATCTAAATGCAGGTGACGCAGCAAAAGGTTTCAGAGAAAGCCCAGAATAACTGAGTAAAATGGCTTTTTTTGCCCCTAGCATATATTCTACCTGTCGATTCTTTGAAGTCCCTTAATGTTTGTATATCAAATCAGTTCAGGTAAACCTAACATATCTGGATTTGTTATTTAGTGTTGGAAAATTAATCAAGGTTTAGACTAATTACAGAGCAATACATAAACATTGAAGGAATTGCCAAGTGGTCTTAATGCCACGTCTAGTTGATTTACACCCATTATTTTGGGGGGAAAAGGTCAATTGCTTACAGTGCAACACTGAAACCATTTTGCATTTTACTGGGGGGCTTCCTTGGGGAGGGCGAGAGCGAAGGAGGAAAGAACAGATTTCAGGGAAGCTGGGTTTGGTGCGTATGAAGCAAAGGCATGGTTTCTTATTCTCCTCTAGCTCAATAAGGTTTTTGTGTAACAGAATAAATTTGGAATTTATAAACTACAGCTTCTTTCAGATTCATTTCAGCACTTTACAAGCCTTTTCCTTACCATGCAACAACTGGGCAGGCAAATGCAGCAGCCATTCTGCATGCAATAATAGTTAACACAGCCTGGCACATATAAATCCATTTTATCAAAACAGGCAATGTTGGCTTAGAAAGGACATGGGCATTACCTGAAACGTTTAATGAAATATCAATGGCTCCAATGAGTAAGGAGGCTAACAGGATTGCTCTCTGACTGCGTGCCTACCTCAGGAGAACGCCCTACACTGCACCACAAGTAGCACGTGAAGGCGAGACTCCCCCACTCCCCCCACACTGCACTTGGTTTCTGAGCCACTTGCTTCATGGGTGACCCAGCTCTCTTCCCCAAACCTACTTGCATGGCATTCAGTTTACCATAGGTTTACCTTGCAAGATGTAGGATTTGTGGAAAACGAAATGACTGCTTTCATATCCCTACCCCGTATCTTGGATAACCTGTTGCATCCTTCCAAATGTCTGGTGCTGATGGCAACACCCTGAAATGACTAGCACAAAATCAGAGGTGCAGCAGAGTTGTTTAGGACAGAGGAATCTACTTGGGACAGAAGACGCTGGGATAAATATCTACCATTGTATTCCCCTCAGCGTTGAGTATCAGAACGTCTTCATTTAACAAACTTTTTTCTCCCCACCAAAACAGGCAATGCTACATGCATGAAAACACCTTAAGTTGTAACCTTGTTTGCTGCCAGAGACAATTCACATCTGCGAAGCAAACCCAAAACAGGCCCAGTGGCTGCAGCTAGGCACAACTACTGCTGCGAGATCTGTGACAGATCGAGCAGATAGGAGTCTGGCCAAGCTTCCCATGCTTCCTTGGCAGTATTTTCAGGTTTTCCGTCCTGCTGCCTGTGATCTCCTATTACAGACTTAGCGGACGGTGTAATGTGAGCACGTAGCCAAACCCAGGGATGCCTATGAGTACAATTCTCTAATTGTATCTTGCACTGCTGCTATTTCTCTGGTAATGAACTAGACAAGAGATCTCTTGCCTCGAGCCCTGCCCGGCACCGCACACTCCAGAGTTCAGAGGAAGTTATGTGGGTGCTTCTGCTGGGATGTGCTTAGAGGTAAGGACAGTACAGACTGATTGAGAGCTTGTCATGGTGCTCATCCTTCTGGTTTTGTTTTGCTTCTCCCTCCAGCCTCTCTTTAATTGGATCTTGATGATCCTTATCTCCTTCCAGCCTCACTTTGCCTTTTATATTTTTTTTCTCCAAGCCTTTTCCAAAACAGTTTTCAAAACTATTCAAAAGAGCAACAACTACCTACACTAGCGCACCGTGGGCAAGGTAGTCCAGTGGTGTAAATCACCACACACCATTTTATAGCAGCTGAATAGCTGGTCTGTCTTTTTAATGGATAAAAGCAAAATAAAAGCATGGCAAGCTTTCATTAGGATAATTAAAATAGAAATACAGCACACATGATAAAGCAAATCTGCTCAAGATATGAAACTCTTTATTACTCTGCATCAAAACGCAACAACTTATAAAGTTTAAGGATTTTCCTCACATTTTTTTCCTGCTTTTGCAAAAATGCAATATTCAGTTATGAAACACTTGACATACATTGAATCTGCCCAAATTTAAAAGCAATTTATCCTAAAGGGCGTAGTTTGTGCTTTTGAAACAGGCTGCTATTTCTGGCGTACCCCTGAGATGCAGGTGAGCAGAAGCTGGGCGCAGCACAGGGCGAGTAAAACATGAACACACTGCAATAAATCTCTGCTCAACGGAGCCTCCTGGGTTCTGTTTCAGTATAGCAGTTTCCGTGATGGATCCCCCAGAAGGTGGCTGTGGGACTAACTGGCATCGGAGGATAAGGGCCAGGGGGGAAGCAAGCAAGGAACTTTTTGCCTACAATTCAGGTAGGGTATATGAAAGCTGTGGCCTGATAAGAAGGCATTTACTCCACCTTCTTGTACACAGGTACCACTTACATTTCTCAAATTAAGATGCTGCTGCTTCTGAATCAGAGAGGAAACAAATTTCTTCAATGAAGATTTTGATACTGTTTTCAAATGTCTGCATTAAGGCAAGTAAATCCTTTCTACAGTATTTGAGATACTACTAGAGTTTCTCAGATGAATGTAAGTTACTTGGATAAACCTGTCCTAGCTTGGGCAGGAATAAGTTAAGAAACCAGTTCTGCTGAAACCTATGGGGTTACTTGAAAGTTACAGTTGTCCTAGAGTCACTAAGCCACTGATGCAAAAGCGCAGATTTGCAGGCCTCCTCAGAGAGAAGCATGCTTTTGTGGAAGAATTTAATATTGAAATAAATAATTACATGCTTATTTGGAATCAAATTACTGAAGGCTCAACCTCCTTTTGAAGGGTGGAGGCTTCCCATTGAAAGAGATAACCATGTGTTTCCCTAGGCTTTTGATGTTGAAAGCCATTCCAGAAAAATTCCAGGCAAAACTGAAATTACAGCAGTGTGAAATTGCCCTCAAAGAAGCATTTATACAGCTGCATATTTATTCTGTCCATTTTGCTCCCTGAAATTCAAACTTGTTCTCTGTCATATGAGATTTTGAAAATGTTCACTGCAGATTTCACCAGTCTGGAAATCTCACTTGCCTGCCGGTAGTTTAGAAGATCAAGAGGCAGCACTGAATGAATTCCTATAGTGGCGTCTTGCTAAATTGAATTCTGCAGTTGCCCCTAAATTAAATAAAGCAAGAAGGCAAAAGCAGATGAGAACAAAGAGGTTGACGAGATCTACTGGATTTGGAAAACTCCTTTTTAAGTTACGTTTTTCAATTAAGTGCCAAACTGCGAGTTACAGCTCTGAATCTTTGTGTCACTTAGCAAGTAGGTTTCAAAACATCTTTAAGTTTTGTAGGAGAGGCCCAGCACCACTGAAGAAATCAGGGACTGGATTGCTCAGCCCTGCCAAGAGCTGAGTCACAGCCCTGGGAGTCCCCTTAAACCTGCTGCAGCTCTGCATAGGGCAATTCAGCTCCCCCAGCAATGCTGGAGCTCGAGGTGCCAGAAGCAGGGCTCTTTCTACATAGATGAAATCTATATCACCTTTGCTGTATCTATCTATACCTCCTTTGGTAACCATGAGCTTGGATTCCCAGTATAAGCCATTAACTCGAAAGGCCAGGCAGGACTTGGACAGGAGCCAAGTTACCCAACCTGGAGGGAAAGCTGGCTTATTCCCCTCCACCGTGAGGACGTGGGCTGCCAGAGAGAACACAGACAGTCAGAGAGTTGGGTTTATACTGCAAGGTAGCACCAGGCTACCTTGGCAAGATGGTCTCATAAACCTCCTGAGCAACGAGCTCCTAAGCGCACCGGATGTGAAACGCAATGGAAGGTGTAGAACTTCACACTTAGCTTGAGGCTGTTGGTGAAGGACAAAAGTTACTCTGTCCCAGCACGAGTTTGCAGCTGCTGCAAGCCCTCTCCCCGGGCCAAATGCCTCAGCCACGTTGGCTACTCAAATTATGATATCTGGTTTATGCACTAACAGAAAAGCAGAGAGGGAGCAAGAGAGGGGCTACAATAGCAGAAAAGGCTACATCACTCCCTGCAGGAACAGATTTAAATTTATTTTCTCTCCAAACTGAAGCAGGGACCTGAAATAACGTTACCAGTCCCCTACCTTCAGATCGTTGGGTCTGGGTGTCTCCTAACAACGTCTCTTACAGAATTAAAAAAATGCTGAAGAACTCAAAAAGACACCTAATCTACAGCCCAGTGTCTCAAGTCTTACCCCTAATGAAAAAGCACAACATTTGTAAAAAGGGGAAAAGTTAAAACCAGGAACATTCAAACAAATGCACTCCCAAACGCCAAAAGCTTAAACTTCTCCTTTGGATAGATCTCCTTTTTCCATAGCCTAGCTGAATCACACAACCCAGCCATGGCTTTTGAAGTAAATTCTGGGTGATTGCATCTTGCTGCCTACATGGATATTCGTCCACTATGGTGGGAAACCCTGACTTCAAGCCTTTTTCATTTTGTCTTCAGCTACAGCTCTACACTACACATTTGCTGCACAAAAGCCTTAAAGCATATGTAGCTCTGCTGGTGCTGAAAGGCAAAAACTTCCCTATCCACTGCTTACCCACTTCTAAGTGACAGATGACTTAAGATTTTTTTTTTTTTTTTTTGAAAGACATAGGTTGTACCCTGTATGATGAACTTAAGGATACTTAAAAAATATGAATAGAATTCAATAGCAAGAACTGATAAGATACTGCAATGAACCATTTTCTTTCATAGATTTTATTTTTTTCCCCTTATCTGCAATTATTCTATATATGCAAAAACAACCTTCAGCACGTGGATTCATCATGCTCTGGCTCAGGACCTGCACGCAAACAGTGTAATATGCATGAATGCTTTTTAAAACCACCCACTACAAGAACAACTTTTCTATGCTTGTCTACTTTCCTTTGTTCCCTGTATAGGTTGATAGCTCTTACGGAGTGTTAACATCCATAATGTTGATAATGAGCTTGTCTAAATACATGATAATAGCTTTAGAAGTACTAGCAGTGCCATCAGTAGCAATTCATTGTTTGCAAGAAAATTTAAGGCAACTGTGGCATGTCCCTGCTCGGAACAAATATGACAATCAGCAGTTTTCATGTATATCATTGTAGAAAATATATGTAGAAATGTGGCGTCACGCTGCTTTTCTTTGCTGGCTCAAACAAAACCGTATTTAATTTATGTTAAAATTCAGCTGTGGGAAGAACATAAATTCTTTTCAAATGTAGGATTTTTGCTTTGCTTACTTAAACAGTAATTTTAATTCATTTCCACCTTGGCCACCACAAATCTTGAATATAGTTTCTTATACTGGCACAAGCCCAAATCAAAAATGAGACATTACCGTGCTCCATGAGAATAAAAAGGAACAGTCCACAACTGCATTTGTGCACTTTTATTCAGAAATATCAGAACTACTGTCTGGTCGCTGCCTATCAGGTCATGGAGCTAACTACAGGCGGCTCAGTACTGGTTTTAGCTCAAGCAGCAGATTCACAGCAGGGAGATGTGGGTTTCACATGCAGAGTAAACAGATTCACACAAAACTCAATCTCCAGCCATGGAGCAGAGGCTGGCATCTTGCTCCTGATCCAGACCAAACCCAGGAAGGGTTAATACCTGGTTTTCTAGCTTGAAAAGTCCTTTCATTTAAAAGCCTAATGAGCAGAGAGAGTGAAAAATAAAATTTATGTCCTGCAGGAAATTGAGATTATAGACGTTTGCTTTGTCTCAGAAAAAAGAAAAATTCTGATTTTCATTAAATGAAATAGTAAAATAATTTGAAAGTAGTGGTTTTGACAATAATCGCAGCTAGAAGCAGAAGGCAAAATTAATTCTTTTAGTCTCAAAATGCCATGATAACAGACCACGGAAAACATCAGTGTGAAAAATGTTTCGATGCAATGTTTCCATTCAACTGAATTGCTATTTTAGACAGAAGGGAGATTTTTGATCAACTTATTTCTCACATCACAAAAGCTTGCAACTATAGTCGCATCAAATGCTGATCTGCAAAATGTTGGAGCCCAGTTTACATCCTAGAACAATTAAGGATTTCCATAAAAATTATGTGCAAGGTAGCATTCTAGTTCGAAGACATGACTTACACTGGGATTAAGAGAGAAATAAGAGAAATTGCAGACAAAAGGATGCTTGGAGGTTTTTTGTCTATAATTCCCTCCTTTCCATTAATCAGGGCAACTTTTGAATAGTTTGAATTACAAAACAGTCCGTTTAAACTGAATTCCTGAATCAAAGTACAAAATGGATTTGGGGAGCATAAGGCTGTGCAAGCCAGCTCAGCTGGGGGGGGGGAGGGGGGGGGAGGATCTCTTGCAAGATGTAGTCCAGAGCATCCCTTCACAAGTATGAACAAGGGTAAGGTGGCTTATATTATGGGGGTGCATATATACTCTTAACCACAAAGTTATTAGACTTATAACACAATCAATTACATGCTCTCTTCACTCTTTTTATGGTACACTCATTTCAGGCTGGAATTTTTTCTCTGCAACCAGAATCTGAATACAAGTGCTACCAGCCTTCCCTCCCACAAGGAGGGTAGGCATACTCTGCTTTCCTCTCTCCTGTTGGAGATGATGGCGGTTAGAGACGGAGGAATGTAACTCACAAGGAGGAAGGAAGGACACTTCTCCTAGGAGCGGACATGCAAGTCTGGAAGCCAAGTGGGAAAGAAGAAAGTCTGAGAGAGGTGGCGAACTGGCACAGAGAGACAGTGTTCTCAAACCTAATTGCCCTGTTTCAGCCTTTCTTATGCCAGAATTTCTTCCATTTCCGATTCCCCCAAGTCCCTGCTATCTACTTTTCCAGCCACAAACATGTTGGGCTGCCATTCCAAACACAAACATATCTCTGCGAGCTGGCATCCAGGGCCTGGCTCGGCTGGACAAGTCCATGTCTTTTGCAAACTGCTGTGACGAGTAAGGCAGCCAGAAGATTGCCTCAAAGCACTATGCTGGCAGCAGGCACTAGGTTTCAGCCTGGCCATGCAGGTAAGATGCCATGGCTGGCCTCCTCTGACAGCAAGATTGCAAGGGAGAGCTGGAGCCAGAAGCTGCTCCTTTTCTTATTTTGCCATTCCTTCCCCCCACTCCATTTTGCAGGTGTTTCTCATTATTTTTATTCCACAAGCACACTGGAGAGCAACAGAAAAAGCTACGGTCCACCTCAGCTAGCTTTTCCATTTCCCCTAGCTATTACGACCTCTCCTATTGTCAAAAGAGTAGCAGGCAGGATTCTTCTCCTATGCCACAGTGCCTTTTATAAAGCAATAAAGGAGAAAGTCAACCTGAAAGCTTTAACACTTACCCACTGCTCTAGCTATTACCTGAATCTGATAAAACGTTTAGGAAGATTCTGAAAAGCGATTACTTTTCAGAGTTGAGCCTTTGCACTGCTGGTGCTGACTGCCTAGAGCTGCTCAATGACTTATGCTTCAGTCCTTCAACCTTTCACCCAGGGGAGCTGAAGCAGTGCCGCTCAGAGACAGCACCCACACTTCCACCCCACAAAGTGTCCAATTTGATGAAGCAAGCAATGCAATTTGACCTGCCAGAAAAGTTCAAGGCACTCTTGTACTCACAGAGCGCGCCTGGCTGATGGTGCGTGTTAACTGCGTGACAGCTACGTCAGCTCTCAAAGACCACACAGCCATCTCTGGATGCAGCACGACCGCTGTTGTGTGGTGCTAATGCAACTGCAAATACCTTCTTATTCTCATGCTCTGTGTTCCCTAGCACCTCCAGGTTATCTTTAGGGAAGACTGATGTGGCATTCCTGTCATACATACACGCATATACAACATCTTTGCACTCACCCCAATACAAACAGCATGTTAGTCATTCCAAAAAAGGCTGTAATGTGGAGAAAAAGCTGGCTGCCTTGGAGGAATTTCCACACTCCATGATCACCTTCTGGTTCATCTCAGGAGCAGTAAATCTGTTACCTTTACTTACTTGACAGCATAAGATGGAAATACAGATACTGGAGCCTTTATTAAACTTATTCCGGTGCTTGCAACACTGGGAAAGGAAATGTTTTATTCATTCATGTCACTCTACAGCAGTCATTACCAGTATCTGTGGCAGTTAAGAGTCATACCAAAATACAAAACAACAAAATCATGGGTTGATAACCATAACACATATTTTACCTACACTGAAACCCAAAACTACTTATGCCTTCCAAATCACAATGAGTTCCCAGCAAAGACAGGAGAGTTTATTCCACATTATATTCAACATATCAAATGGGAGTCTTCTGTATGCTACCCTAATTTACTCTCTCTGAATGTCTGCCATCATTTTGTTCTACATCAGGAACAAAACCAACACAATAAGCAGAGAAAACTGGATACGGAATGGGATTTCTTAAATATAAATGGCTTTGAGTGACCTGGCAACAACATGCATGTCTGATGTTCTTCTGAGAGGCATTTCTCAAAGAAAGAAACCTCAGAGTAGCACTATGTAGGTTTTGGATTCTTACTTTTTTGGGAGGATTTATGGAAGCCCTCATCTACAGGGAGGCCATTCCTTGCTCCAAAATGGCTTCATTCCAAATTACTTCACATTAAAACCGTAATTCAATCTACATGCTTTCACACAAGGCCCAGATCTGCTAAAAATACATGTTTACAAAAATTTTCTCTACACTGGAATTCTGATTATCTGCCAAAATCTTTATCTTTTAAGAACTTCCATGTAGGTCACTCAGCATTAGATAGATTCTGCTAATCGCTCTTCCCAAAGAGCCTGCTGATGAAGTTCAAACTATATTTTTTTTTACAACCTGGGTTTTCTGGATTATTTTCAGTAATGATTTTATTTCTCCTGGTTATTTTTTCTTAGTGAAAAATCCTCTTTTCTTTACTAGGGTATTTTTATGCTATGACAGCTGTGGCAAGGCATATGTCCTGGAAAACAACACATGGAACAGAAGAATCTTCTACTATCTAGTGCCACCATACAGCTAAGAAAATGCTGACTTTCTAAGTCATGCAAGGAAACTGAGCAGTGTATACACCTGTACCTTATGTTCACGGGAACAAGGCAGGCCACCTCCAGTGATATTAAGGAAACCTTGAAAACAAGAAGAACCAAAGAGCTCAGCTGGTTAGAGCTCTTCACCTGGCAACAATCACAGCTCCAGATCCCTTTGCATCTTGGACCACCACCTATGTATGCTTTCACAATACTTCTGGAATTCCATACTGCTACTTCCAAGCAGTATAAGACAGCCATCTCACCAGAAAACTCAAAAAGAAAAAAAGTATTAGAAACCATTTCCAGCTATGCATTGGGAACACATTGGCAGCAAACCCCCCCCCCCCCCCAAGTCCTAGAAGATGCAGAAGCATCAAAGTAAGCTATTGTATCCAACGACAAACTTAACTCATTCCCACTGAGCCAAATTCCAGTTACTTACGTAAGTACAAAAATAGCAGTAGAGCTAGTTAGGAAACACATCTCATGAAAGCTTTTCTTTTCCGCTTTTCTTCAGTTTTTCTAAGAAGCACCAATGACAAATTTTAAACTGAGCATATTTGGACTTCTCCACACATTCAGTGCCATACTACCAATTGACTTCTGGTTTAGTGCTAAGCTAGATTTTAGAGCAGCTAGATTTTTAAAGAAAAGCCAATTTCTGCTCCAACTGTACAGAGATAAGGATCTTCCTATATCAAGAAAAAAATAAAAATATTGCATTTCTCTCTGATTAGAAAATGCAGGGAGGAGAGCCATGTGCTGACTATATTTTGGGAAGGAAGGCTCTTTGGCATTCCTGAGGAGTGCAAAACATCCAGAATTTCTGGCCAATATTTCTGCCTTGAAAACAGACTAAACATCAAGAAGCTCTCTGAGCTTTTTCTCAGCTTATGCTTCCTCTATTTAAACTACTGCTGGCAAAACCTTGGTACTGTCCCGCAGACCTACTTCACCAGTACGTAAGACACTCGGAACAGTATGCAACAGTGCAAAACTGGGCTTTTTATTGCAGAGACATAGTTATGAAACACCTTTTCATATTTATGATTTTTCTCAAAAGATGGTTACAAGGTACAGCTAAGCGCAGACACTTCCAAAAAACATTACCAAGCTTGATAATCTGCATCGTTTAGAGAAACAGAGACACATTTATGTAAAGCACACAAGGGTATTGCCAGTCAGTTTGTTGAAAGCTCTGTATGGCCAAACAAACAACAGCTTGGATCTTTACTGCAAAGGAAAGTAAAGTAAAATTCTAATTAAAATAAAATCTGATGAAAATGGTGAAATCAGATTTGTACAGACACACAGATGATATTTTATATACACGTCCACCTGCACAGGCACATGTCTGTCTCTGTGGATGCACGTACTCTGCAAACACACTTCATTTCCCTGCAGTAACTGTGTCTTCAGATTAACTTTTCTTGCATTTCTTGTAGCTTAGATCTTCTCTTTCCTTCTGACAATAACAGACAGCTATACACAATGATGTGTCATAAGTTTGTTTCCCAGTTATGGGAATGAAGCCATGAATTATCACACTTTCAAGATGTGATCAAAACCTTAATTTTTTTCAAGATCTGAACTGCAACACCAGAGTTTGCAAACACAAAAACACAGAGACATCCAACTGTTGGGGCGTCCCCAATATGATGGATAGCAAATAGCTTCTGCATAGCCTTGTGCTTTCCCAAACAACCTTTTAAGATTAGCTTTTCCCCTCCTTCAGTCCTTGCTTCATTGTTATTTTTTCCAGCTACTGGCCTGCCAGCTCCTGTAGCTTTCCCATAGACCACAGTTCCCTCCTGCCCCAGGAGTCCCACAATGGCTAACCTTCTTCATTAACTATACCCAACTGTAAGTGTAATTCCCACTGGAAACTGAGCATAATCTATGCAGTTATGACTTAATTCTGTTTTCACTTACACTTCTGAATATTACAGAAGTCCCTCATGTTCATTTTTGAGAGCAGAACAAAGCCTACCACCGCTTGCCCAAAGATACCGTTTTGTAGGATTTTTACAGGATTGCTAAATCCCAGCTCTGCTTGGTGGTCTCATGAACAAAAAGCTATTCCCGATTATTTTGTATCAAAAGACAGAGCTGGTGAATCACAAGAGCATCACAGGAACCAGGCAGACAGCCCCTCTTTTGGGTTTCCAGACCAGCTGCTAGAATGGGTCAACAGAAAAGCTACAAAACCCTGTCCCAGGCGGCTCATTAGGCACAATTCTCCCATATTGTGCCTAACGCTCTGAGGGCACTCCTAAAACATCCCTTTTCTCCCACCTGCGTAACCACCTCGCACCCTCGCTGTCTTCCAGAGGCACCTGGGTATGCCCAGGTGGGGTAGATGGCTACAAAAAAAAGTTTTAAATTTTGAAAGATTTTCATTTAGCCTTACGCTGAGATTAAAGTTTCATTTCAGTGCTGCTGAAGAACACTGGTGGATTTGAGGGCTGGAGGTTGGTTTTGTACAGAATTGTCTGCTAACCTGTGAATTCTCAGAGCTTTCTGGGAAAGGAAACACAACTCAAGCCCATCAACACAGAGAGCTTCCTTTGGATCCCACTCCCTGCATTACGGAACTTATAAATGACTTAGAATTAGCAACGTGAACGTGTCTTGTTTTCTCAAGCAACGGAAACCAGTTACAATATTGGATTTACTAATTCCAAACACAGCATTTCTAATCTTGTTGAATTTTACTACACCATGGCTAACTCTACAGAACTGCAATAAATTAGTGTAAGAACAACAATAAACTAATATTCCCATAAAGTAAACAAATTTCACTGTGTTAAAACCAAGTAATCAACTTTATAAACAGTTTCATTTCTGATTAACAGAGGTCTTCTCTAATGTGACATGCTTTGATTAGGCATTAACCCTCTCTCTGGGGATAACCCAATGCCAGTTTCCAGGTAGCAGTATTTTTAATAATACAACAAATTGTCTATGCAGCAATACTGATTAGATATCAAAGATTAATTTATTTCACATTCACTTTGCAAGTGTTGGAATGAATGACAATTAATTAATGTAATAATAGCTGGTTGTTTCTATTAGTATTTTGACTTTCTAACTGCATTGCCAATACCCAGACTCTCATTTTCCAGTTTCCTGTGATGTTGATTAGTAAGTGAAAAAAGTAAAGCCATTCCCACTTTCCTCATCTTTGAAAGAGTCCTCTATTTGGCCAAATTGCAATACTGAAGTACATCAAGGAAGCTAGAGACAATGCTATTCAAATCCCACCAGTTAGGGAAAAACAATGGCAGAGAAAAGTCAAATTAAAAAAAGTCAAGGTTTACAAAAGAAAAAAAAAAGCCAAAAGTTATTGTTCACATCAGTATTCCAAAACCTACAGAACTGACCTAATTTTTGAGATGTTGTGCAACTGTTGTTCATGCAAGGGGCAAGAACAGGGTCTCAGCACGTGAAAAAGCCAAAATCTAGTCACATATTTTAGTGCCTGTGTGTCAATTTGAAACTTTAAGTGCTCTACAAATTTTTGTTCTGCAGTGCAGGAGTGCACAGTACAATGCAGGACTGTGCTAATTCCCATGCTAGCTCAGCTGACGGCAGCAGTACGGCTCTACCACCACAGTACTCTGCCTGCGATTTAATGCCCTGGGGCTTTTAGGACATACCTTCTGGGCATGTCCAGGCAGCAGGGTAACGCATGTAGAAGAGATTCAGTTACATATGGGACCTGTGCCCAAGACCCATTCATTTTCAAACATGGAAAACATGTCCCAAGCCCTGAAACAGCAAGAAGAGAAGTTGAGACTTTGAGGCTCTCTCAGACAGACAGAGGAGATACCAGAACCAGAAGCGTTGCCAAAGCAGAAGTCTTTGGATTATGAAAGGCCTTGTCTTGATTTGCTTTGATCAAGACTTTGGAAGGAAGGGAACAGAGGCAAAGATGTGCTGAAGTCACAAACAGCAAGGTATTGAAAAGAAATCCTGAACAGTGATCCTTTCTTCAGCAAAACCAGTCACATTTCCTGCTGTTTTGGTGCAAAACCACCCATGGGTTGGTCTCACTTGTCACTGACCTCAATCACCTTAGTGTATCTCATGCCATATTTCTAATCTAGACTCGCAGCCCTTGCTGGCCTCTAGATCAGGGAGCTGGACAAATCACTAGATTTCAAATCACCAGAAATCTGTGGCACTCACTTGTTTATATAACTCATGATGGCCACGGTTCAGCAATAATTGCACAGCTGAAGCCTGAAGATGGCACGTGTTTCAGACAAACTGGCGTCAGCCGGCTCTCTCAGTGGGTTCTCCAGCCATTAAAACTGACAGAGGGGGATGAGAGGGGATATCCCGGCACTTGAAGGTGGAGTCAAGCCACTGACAAGTCATTCACAGAGCGTGGAGTGGTGATGTGATGGGTGTAATACTGGCCTACAGACAGGATTGAACCAGTCTCAAAAGTCACAGAGAGGTAGTGTGAAGCATCACACATGCACGTCATGTGGCCAAGAAGGAAATGACAGTCCCACAGCATGGCTACTGGCGATGACAATACATGCTTCACTGAACTGGTAGTTCTGCTTACTTGTCAAGGGAGAAGAAAAATCTTTGTTGCAGAAGAATTTCTGATCCCCTCTCTCCTCCCAATAAAAACAACAGATTGAATAGGGATCAGGTAACAATACTCATCACAAGGCCTAGATCAAAGGCAGATGGCGTCAAATGGAGAGAGAAGACGCTGCTCCTGTGGCAATCCCTTTGGTAGGCAGTCACGATATGAGAAGTCACAGATCTCTGCAGAGAAAGTAGGACTCATATGGCCTTCAGCTCACCGGATCCCAGCTGGCCAAGTGGAATTACTCAGAATTGATAAGGTTACCAGCAAACACTGAATCAGAGAAAATAGTGACAGCTGTGATCACAGTGTAACAGTAAGTGTCACGCAGGTTCAGAGACATGAGCCATATTCATTCCCAAACTAGAATACTAGGTCAGGATGGCAGCGATCTGACCCTAAATCTTTAAATGTATTAGCGCAGTCTCCACAAATCCAGGATGAAGCACCGTAAAACCCTCAGAAATGTCATAAGTGTCTTGCCTTCAGCTTAGCTAACTGGATCAAAACTGAAGAAGCTTTTGCCAGGAGCAAACACCATTCACTGAGCAAGATTCTACTGTAACTGAACAAATCTGAGTAGTTTTGTACTTGGCTTAATAGTCTGAGGAAAGAAAAGGGAAAAAGAAACCAAAACCCAAACAAAGAAAAAAAAACCAAACCTGTTGGCTACACCAGCAAGTTGGCTGGACCAGCAGTCTCCAAGGCCGTTAGAAGCTGGCTTAGAGCTGTCAGGGCTGCTTTGGCTGGTGCCATGGGGCTGGACTGGACCAGTCTACAATGCAGAAGGCTGCTAGCTGCATGGCCTGCATAGCCGTCGGCTGCACTCTCAAGCAAGCCTGCAGCATGAGGGCATCAGTCACTGGCAAAGACAACATTTCTTGTGTGCATGGTCCTCTCCAAAGTAATATAAACACCAGGAATAGCAGTCCAAAGATTAAAAACAACCATTGCAAGCAGCATATGTTTGAAAGGTTGATTTAGTTGAAGGAACTATAGCATGGGAATACTGCAGCACTCCAGCACAAGAAAAATTAGGGACTGCTGCCTGAACAGTAGTCAGTGTGCTGTGCCACTTGCTGCATCCTGACCGGGAGGAGGAGGAGAGGAGACAACACCTTCAACGGATATTGCAGGAAGACGTTGTCCTGTCCCACACAGGCATGAGTGTTCCCACTATCAAAATGCATCTGAGTCACCACACTGAGTTGTTCAGTGTTGTTAGACACTAATGCTAAGGAAAGGGATTTTATTTCCTGGCAGCTTTAATATATGAAAGGCTCATAAGAGTACTGTTTCTGTCTGGATTATTTGTAGCCCGGAGTAGAGACTTGGCTGTCCTCCATCTAATACAAAGTTTCTGAATAATTTGTTATAAGACAAAGTAATTTCATAGCCTGCAGTGCTGCATTAAAGACTTAGCAAACCTGAATCAGCATTTGAGGAAAACCTGTTATCAGAAAAGAGGCAGTACATACCTACTTATCAGCAAATGCTTAATATAAGAACGTTTTCTCCTATATGACAGATTGTGAAATAAGAAGTGTCTTTTTTTAATTTATATGAGCAGCAGTTAATATTTTTCATTACCAACACAATTTTCAATGCTAATAAAGTCAGATTAATTCAAAGGTGGTTTCATAAGTAATCACCATCAATAGTTTGAATAATTTCACTGAATAAAAGCCTCATCCTTCAGAAATTCCTAGTAGTTAATTACAATGCGACTGGTGGCAAAAGCCTAATGTCCACTGGAAGTGGTAACTATGTAAACAATGTAAGTGAATGGCTTGGTCTTTTGAAGAAAAATTAGGACAAGAATATTTTTTCAAAAACCCACGAAAACCCTGGGCAGAACAGTCATTTCGAGGAGCGCGACTTGTGTGGAAAGCGTCAATGCTTCTGGAGCAGGGCAAACCATGGCCCTCCAACAGCCATTTCTAATAAACTGCAATGCATACGTTATTGCAAATTATTACAGAAGAATTAAAAACATATAACTTCTACCTGGTAGGAGGTAGGATAATAGACTCCCAGTGCCACTGGGAAATTTCTTGCCCAGAGAGAGGAATTTGGACATGCAAACAGAGGGTAAACTGAAAGGAACAGAACAGCAGCTTTCCTAGTCAGTTTGCTGATGTATGTTTTTGCTGAGTAAATTAAAATAAAGGATTTCTCTTGGAGAGAATATTCACCTTCTTTAACGTGTCACTTGTGGCAATCCAAGAAATAAAGAAGACCAAACTTTTATATGCAGTATAATTAGAAGAAAGAGCAGCAAAAGCAAAAGCAAGAGAACATTTATTAATGTAATTGTTTAAAAGTGGCAGGAGCCTGGATTTCCAGGTATAAAATATGAAGTTGCACATTTTTAAATGTTCGTTTTCTGAAGTAGTTTTCCTTCTTAACATAACCTACTGATACAAGAAAAAGCCAGGAATGGATATATCGATCTGTTTTCTGGGGACTTTTAATCATAAATCTCCCAGGAAGGGGATCCTGTTCATTTCTGCTACAGAACACCACCACAGAACTTTTATATAAGCACAGACTGTGCAATTGCCATTAAAAAGGTTACTCGAGAACATCTTTGCACACAGAAGAAACCAAATTGCTGTGCTTTGAACACACCTTCATTTCTTAATTGGATAAGCAGTACCTATCTGCCTATAAATAATGAAAGGTAAGAACAGTGTAAACGCTACTGTGAGTAAACTTTTGGGAATATTCATGTAGCGAGTTACACCGAAACCCCTTTTAAACGTTTGCATCATAAATTAAAAGAAAATATGATGTTACTGGTAAGCCTCAGTTCTGCACAGGCAGCAAACAGCTATTTCCTTAGTCAATACTTCGCATTTTAAACAATTAAAGAAAATATGTTAGAATAAGATCACCAAATTTGTTCTATTTTACTCTCTGTGCCTAACAACAAATGAAAACTGTCTCAGAGAAAATATAACAATACTTAAATAGAAACTTACGCATTTTATGAGCTCTTTGGGCATCAAGCCACATTAAGGAATCAAAATAAGATTTTTATAGTTAAATGCCTGTCAACCTCCTTGCAGCAATTTTCTGTCACTGCCAGTTAGCTACAGTCTGCTGATAACCCACTGAAGTTCCTTACAACACACTACTAAGGAATCAACACCATGGCACTGAATAACACACTCTTGTTTTGAGAAACTGTTTCAGTGCTCAAGTGTACGTTAAAAGTACATTTAAAATAAAGGTGAGATTGTCTGTATCATAGGTAATGAAGGCCTACAGTCTTTGCATGCTTATACAAAAAATAAATGATCTAGTGTGTAATTAAATATAATGGATATTCTGTGTGTAGATGATGACTGGGTTTATAATTCATGAGAGTCCTGTACTTTTAAGAGCCTTCCAATAACATAAGTTAATCTGGTTATTAACTTTGTTGACATAAGTCATGCTAATAGTAAACAGGATTTCCTAAAAAGCCAAAGAGATGAGAAACGACAGAAGATAAAGACTTTCCCTTGCTAAGGCTGACTAAAATTAGCAGCACTACAAAATGACATCTATAAATTAAGGCAACTTTACCTTAGTGACAAAATAATAAGATAAAGGAACTGCTGAACAGCGACGCACTTGTGCAGAACTCTTGTTCACACCTAAATCCCTGTCTGCAGATGCAGTGACATTTTAGGGGGAGGCAAGATCGAACACAGATAAACGCTGTCCATGACAGAGGCCACGTATTATTGATTTTCAGGAAATAGAGTCAGACCTCCTAAAGATTTAATCTTCTTTTCATTAATATTTACAACAATTAGAATCATAAGTAGGGTACCATCTATCGGGTTGTCTTCCTTATGAATTTCTTACCACAATGTTGCTAATTTACTTGCTGTATTACCTAGACAACATTATAACTGAAGATCTTTCAAACACATCACATGGAAGCACCTATTTTTTTCCCGGACACGGTTTCTTGAATTTCCCTTGCTCCTGACAGTCAGGGTCCTGAACGTGGTGCAGCAGCTCTGCAGCCTCTCGCTCTGCTCCGGGGCTAGGATGCCTATGTTTAGGGTCAGCCCCAGGTACCCCAGGATACCACCACTGGGAAAGAGCTGTGTGAGAAATGCCAGGGAGACGGGGCCTCCTCCTCTTCCCCTCTTGGCTGAGGAGCTGTATTTACACTCAGGTGTTGCGCCAATTTGTTCAGAATAAATGTATTGGATAGCTTCATTTTAGATACCAGTAGGACTACTGAATGTGTGAGGTTTCTGCATCATTTGTACCTGTGATATTTAAAGCCGAGCTAATGTAATCTGAAAAGGCACATTTCCCTGAAATGGAAACTCATACTTGATATGTCAAACAGAACGTTTTAATTGTCTGTACCCTCACGCTGCTGCATTTGTTACTTTAACATCTCCATTCTACTCTTCTGATAAATGGGCCCCATTTAAAGGCAGAACAGGCCTCACTCACAAGGCTGAGCAGCCAGCAGGCAAGTAGGATATTTTGGAAACGTGCGATGACACCTAGAGAAATAGGGATGTTTTATCAGACAGTGCCTATCTAATTCACAGACAGAGATCAATATCAAGCTACCGTCTCCTCATCCATCTTCTGACTAAGCTGTTCTATCACCATGCTCCCCCCCTTTCTCTCTCCCAGAAAGATTTAAACTTTTTTAGTCCTTACACAACGAAGACTACATTTTGCACTGAGAGAGGCAAATTTATCAGTTTATTAATAAAGAGATTATTGCTTTTTCAAACTTTTTTCTTTACCGATTACACTGCAGGAAGAAAACCCCATTCCCTGTACAGCAGTCCTGGCAGCAAAGTATCTCTGACCCTTCAAAGGTGAAAGTGATCCTTTCTGCAAATGGGACACAAGCGAGGTGCCTCAAGGAAAACAACTGTACTGTGCTGTGCTTTAATAACTGAACATTCAGAGGAATTTATTCCAGGCAAGCAACTACAGTCAATCCCATTCTGCACCTACGTGTTCAGGGTGTTATCCTCAAACCCCCAAACTGGTAAAGGACTTCCATAGGCTGCAAGTGAAAAATTACACGTTTCGGTCTCATCCTGGGCTCACCTCTCTGCATTCTGCACTACTGCAAAGAGTCTTTTGTTGAGATTTCTTTCTTGTCTCAACAAGGAGATTTGGTTGCTTCTCCATTCTAATCTAACCTCTACAACATTTCAATGAAATCCTTTTCTCTGTCCGTTATCCTCACTGAAGGGGTTGGATTGGAACAGTTGCTCTCCATTCAGTATATAAGGAGAAAGCAACCTTCTTTCTGGAGGTAGCTGGACAAATACAAAACTGCCCTGAGAGCACAAGCTATAAGGGTAAAGGAGTTAATTCCCTTGGATTTGGTTTGATACATTTTGGTTGGGGCTTATGCACAACAATAAGCAGAAGCATGGAGAAAAAGGGGAAGGAAAAAAAAAAACCCAAACCCTGGAGTAAAAGGGAAGAAAGGGAACTCGCTGCTGGTGCAAAGAGGCTGAAAGTTCTGAACAAAGCAGCCAATTTCTAAATTATTATTGCTGTTCTGTTCAGACAGCATTCTTGGGAAATCCGCTGCATCAAAGACATACAGGACTCCATTATTGATTTCCTTTTCTAATAAACACAACACCTGAAACATTAACTTTTTATTCCTATCAAAGAGTACATTCTCTCTTTCTTTTCATATATCACATGCACGCACATTATAGACATACACACAGACATTATATAGTAGGCTTGCAAGCACGGGGCTGCAAACGTAGGAACTTAAGCATCTTTTTGAAACCTTTATGAGATTTCATTTTACATTTGCTCAGCTTGCCATGCTTCCAGAGGGACTCTGCACGCCCACTCCGCAGGACACTGAGCCCCTCTTTACCCTGCAATTCTCTATAAACTGCCACATCAATATAAAATGGCTACACATCAGTGATTAGAAACCCTCAAAAGTAAATGTTTAACTCTTCATCAGGACACATACTCCCTGAGTCGTTCCTTCTGGCTCCTTTAGTCTGCTTCTCTAGCTTCTCATAAATGATATTTTCTCTAGCCTGCTTTCTTAGAGTCAGACTCCTACTATTTTGCTGTACTACTGCATTGAGGAAGGGAAAACATACACTTCCAATCTGTTGCATTACGGTCAAGCTGTTCCTGGTTTAGTCTGAGTTATATATAGCTTGTACAGATCCAATCATATCTTACTTAATCATTATATCAATTTTGTCTTAGTTGATTACACCTTAATTAATCTCAATCAATTCTCTCCCATTAGAGAACTTCAAGGTATTGGTCTCCTCTATTCTCTGCTTACAATAAAATACAGTTTATTCTGAACACTACAATACAATAATGAAATGTTTGTTTAATGAAAAAAGATCCAAATTCCATGCAGCAGCCATCAGCGTAGCTCACTCAACCACACGATGTAGCTTTCAGATCATTTTGATATCTGAGTGTAGCCTGAAGTAGACAAGTTTCATATATTTTGTAAGGGAATTGTGATACACGTGGCATAGGCATACATAGAAACCTTAGAAGGATAGAGTAAGAGGTAAAGTGCTAAATCTCCGAGCTATGTAACAAGTCATTCCAGGGCCTTAGTAACCGCTGAAGAACTATTTGGGAACATTCGAAGCAATAACAAAGATAGGACCGGCAACATCTCTATCTTCACCAAGAATTTGGTGTCAACAAGAAGAGACAGTCACTATGGGAAAGTTAATTCCAGCAAGGGGAGATCACGACCACCGACCAAATTCGAGGCCAAGAGGACTACCCCCCCCCACTCTCCTTGAGCATGCGCAGTGAATTAAAATCACGCTGTAGCTTTAAATCGAAGCAGAGAAGATATAGGCCAACGGAAAAAGAAAATGATAAGGTAGTTTAATGAATATGTATTAGATAGGTGTATACGATGGAACAGTATGTATAAATTACTGTAGAAACTTTGTGTGTGGGCGCTAGCTTTGTGGAATTACCACCATAAAGCAATATCTCTCATGAGTGTGTGAGAATTGGCTGATTGCACACCGGGTAAAGAATCTGCTTTTCGGACAACAATTTATGATCTACGTACTGGTAATGCCTTCAAAAACCCTCGTCCTTTTCATTTGAATACAAACTGGTCATGGAAGGGGAGAAGTTTTAAGAAAATTTAATCCTAACCCCCACCATCACCTATTCCTTCTCTCAACACACTGGGAAACTTCCTTTTCCCAGCGCTTTCTAATTTGTCACACAAGTTGTAAGGAACGGGGAAGCTTTGCACAAAAGAATAGGTTTCCCCAAATCCCCAGCCTGCCTCCTGGTTCACCCTGTGAAATCGGCACACAGGGCACAGCGCAGGAGAGGAGCGTCTTGGCTCAGCCCTCCCGCTCCCATCAGAACTGCATCTGAAAGGATCCTGAATACAGAGTTTATAACTCTTCAAGGGTACCAGAAAACCTGTAAAAGTTGCTACACATATTATTAATGGTGGAAACCACAGAATGAATTATCATTATACTTCAAACCACTTTCACATTGCTATTTCTTCTTGAGAAGGGTGGGTGAGTTGTTCTATTAACTAAAAACTCTCTCTCGTGCTTATTCTGGAAGTCAAAGTTATTTATTGGACATTTAGCTCAAGTAATTGAGTGCAAAAAGTGCTTTACAGTACCTTATTGCCGCACGTAAAAGATAATAGTGAAATTCCAGTTGCTTTCAAGTAGAATTAACCACTATTCAAATAATTTACCTCAAAGGATACCATTTGTAAAACACATTAAAACACAGTATAATATATACTCAATCGGCAGTCTACAGATCAAAAAAGCTAAACAATGCTGCTAACTTAAATCCAATCACCGCAGAAACAGAAAAAGAATATCACAAAAATCTTGCTCGTGAAACAGTACTTTGGAATTTGTTGCCTTATTGCCAAGAAATTGCTATCACCTGCCTTTACCTTTAGTATTCCAGTTATAATTATCACTGTTTATTCTGAAAGCAGGTATGCTCGTGTAACACCAGGTATGGCCGCTACTCCTTCCTCACCACCTGCATGGTGCATGCCTTATGAAAAAGACACGTGGGCTGCAACCATACACAGTGGACTATCCGCCTGGAAGAGCCCTGGTCACTAGTGAGCACCTTGCTTCCTACCTGCCCTTCAGACAGGCACTACAAGCACAATCTTATGGGGATGACTGACTCCAAGAGGCTGCCTTTCAACAAACACCAGGTCTTGGGATTACCTGTGGAATTCTTCAGCCCCCGAAGTACAAGACTTAAGGATCTGGTTCATAAATGAACTGCGTTAGGGTCATATGGTGAAGAATAGAGCAAGGAGGGAGAAAACATAGAAAATACAGAGATGTACCAGATGACAGCAGGCACAAATTCTTCAACTATGGCAAATATTCCCAAATATCCAGGACTGAGGCATTGGAGGATGGAAGTGAGCAGCAAGTATAACTGCAGTAAAAGCTGAGATTGGTTCATAGAGAACATCCATCTTGAGGATACCTTCCTGCCACCGGAAGAGTCACATGGACAGCAGGAGGGACTGGTGCTCTTACTGCAGAGCCATTCCACCACCCATGTTGCCAGTGAACAGTCTTAACAGGAGGCAGCAGCTCTCATCTGAGGCTTCGGATGAAAGATCAAAGAGTAGAAACGCAGTCCCCAAGATCCAAAGGGACTAATAAAGTAGTTTTTGGAAGTAGGGCTGCGTGTGCCTTGCTGGAGGTAATCATAGGATGGGCAAAGGGCAGGCTAGTGATAGCCTCAACCTTCTCCTGATCCTGAAGAAAAAGCATGAGGAGCAGCTTTGTGGGACTGGGAGTCCTTAGTTCTGCCAGCTGCGTCTGGAGAAGGCAAGGAAAAAAGTTAGCACCTTCGTCAGGGAGCTGATTGCCTGCTTGTCCCAGAAGAAATCCTCGTCTGCAGGTTCTGGAGGCCGGAGCCCAGCAACACAAGCTATTTGAGGTTTGTAACTGAAGGTGTCTTCAGAGCTTGCCGAAGTAGCAAAGGAGGGCTGTAGGGGAGACAACAAGGGGGGGAATGGGGGGAGGGGAAGGAGGGAAGAGGAAGTAGTCCAGAAAGGTCAACATTGTTTTGAAAATTCTAAAATAGAAATTTGAAGGTCCAAACCACTTTTCATTCTTTGCATTGTTTTTGTAATACACTGATAGAAAGCACGTTATCTGCTTTGTCTGATTCATATATACTTTTTTCTTGCCTTATGAAAATTTTGAGATTTTTACTCTTTACCCCATAGATAGAAATGTAGAATAGAAAACATGCCCTCATTAGGGCACCTGACATTTTATCCAGTGGTCTGATCATTCTAATGGGATCCAAGTCTGATGTCCCAGTCACTCATTTTTTTTCCTATTAGTCTCTCCATGGTCTAATTTTCCCAGTGCAACTTACTATTCTCACTGACATTTGTTAATGGAAAAGCTAGATGGTACTAATGATAAAGCGTGTCTAATTCCCTTTTCATCTTGTTGGGAAAATGATATTTTCTTTCCTTGAGGCTTGCACTTTTCCTTCTTTCACGCCCACACATACAGACACAGATTTATCTGTGTGTGATAAAAATGTCCAGTCTCTGTTCTGCAAATGAACTATAAATCCACAGCTCAAATCCACAGCTCAAATCCACATAGAGCGACTTGCTAAATCTCACAGTTCCTAACTGGGCCACACTCCCAGCCATTGAAGCCAACAGGAATTTTCCCAAATGAAGTCAGATCTTTGCCCAAGTCTTTATTGTTAATTCAGGGGGAAGCTATCACCTTCTTGAAATGCACTGCGCTCTGTTGTGACAGTGAGTTTGGAAGCTGTGGGGCAGGGGACGAGGGTCCATGTAAAATAGTTACACTATCTGGCTGTCGTGCTGATTTCCTCAATGGCAATTCATCGCTATCATCTGTTTCCTGGAATCATTTGCAGACACCAGCTGTCAATGGGAGTTTTACATTTAGCCACAAGAAACAAATGCATCTGGACACCAGATTTCTTACAGCTTTCTCTGGCATCCCTCATAACACTTTTTTGGGAAAAAAGTATAACCAGTTAGCCCCTTGCTATGCAATTCTTTAGAACATTTTGTCTTGCAGGGATTTCCATCTTCTACCACTTCCCCCCCATTTTCTTTTATGCAGTCAGAGAGCTTCTCTACACTTATAACCCCATTTACTGGTATTTCACCTTAGACTGACAGTTTTCAAATAAAATTCTCAAGGCAAAGACTGACACCAGAACCAAACGACACACAGTTATCACAGTGCTGTTCACAGCTTTCCGAAATACCCAATTACCTTTGCTGTGTAACAGTCCATAGAGGTTTATTTTGATGTTCACTATAGCTGCCAGGAAACAATTGCTTAGAAGCCATTGATGTTTGTGGGTCTGCACCGTCTCACACACATGGATGGGGCTTCCTAGTCCTTGTTTGGGAAGGGGGATGTACACTAACGAACTGCCCTTGAGACCGCAGGTATCTAAGCATCCTGTTTTCAAGTGTTAAAGAGGCTACAAGAGAACTTCGTGTTTCACTGACATGCCCCCAGGTGTTCTCAAAGACAAGCTACTCCTACCTTCAAGGCGCCAGCCTAGCTTTAAGACCTTGATCTTGAACACACCGTTCTAGCAAATGTACTCCTCTCGGACTGTCATAATCCACCATTACCTATTTATCACAATACAGACTCTACCAGAGCTCAGCAATGCTAAAACAGCCCAGAGCTGAGCCAGTGCTCATCAACCTGTTGTTGGAACCTATTCCAACCCGAGATGGAAGATTTCATATGGATCAGACATCAGAGAATATATATAAAACCAAACAGTGCTTGCTACTGTCATTCTCATGCATCCACATTTTCTGTAGGGCAAGAAGTAGATTTTATAGTGCTTGGATGAAGCCATCATCAGGGATAGGGCTTCATCCTTCCAACTGGGTTTTGCAGTAACCTGACACATCCCAGATGCGGTTACAGCACTGATGACCTAACAGTATCTGGGTGTATCCAAAGAGTGACCTGGCTTTTAAGACAGCCTGCAAACCAGTCACAGCTATTACTCCTCTTGTTCTGACTATGTTACAAGATGTCTGACAATCCTAGGCCAATGCCCCAAATCCTAAGATTCCTCTCAGACACACATCTACAAACACACTGCCCATTGTTAGAAATGTCCCTGGTAGAGCTCAGATACTGCAATGCTTAGTGCTGATGTCCTAGACTTGACCTGTCCATGTCTGTCACTCAGGCTTGTTCTCTGAAAGAAAAACAAAGCAATGACCTTACCAATACAAGTTTCCTATGCAAGAATTTTTTTTTTTTTAGTTACCCTTTAAGCAGTCTAGCACTTCCCCCTCCCCAATACCCATTTAGCATTTAGAGCGCATACAAACAAAAGCAAAATCTCTTTGCAGCTGACTCACGTTCTCTTCACCTCCTGGCAAAGAGGTTTTGACTCTACACTGTTTCTCTATGTTGGTTATAACGGCCACAAACTATTTAAATTCCAGTAGCACTCCAAAGACGCAGAGAACTGACACAGAGGAAGGCACAGTCTCTTCTCTCAGTGCCAGCTGTCTATTAAGACTTACCCTGCAATGCTACTCTGACAGGGCATCCACATAACGTCCATGCAGAGTGCCTCAAGACTCTGTATGTGCCAATGACAAAATTATTACAGTCCATACTATGCACATAAGGTGAGGCATATGCCAACTGACATGCATTATGATAACCCTGTTTTTTTCTTAAGGCTCTAGATGCATTTTGTTGTTTTAAGCAGGCTACAATGCTGAAGCAAATCATGAAGAAGTTTTTGAATTAAGAAGGAGGAATACGGAGGACAGCAAAATCTGAGGTCTGGAAAAACATGATCTGAAGAGAGACATTGAAGGAACTGAGGCTGTCTAGACTAGAGAAAAGAACACCGAGGCAAGATACCATACAGAAAAATGTAGCTATTAAACAGGAAAGAACTCTACCGTGGGTAGGACAAGAAGTAATAGTTTTGAAGTAGGACAAGGGCAATTTTAGTCAGGTGTTAGGAAACGAAAACAAACTCACTCACAATATAGACAATGAGGCACTGGAAAAGACTGGTTAGAGATGCTGCAATATCTCCAAGAACAGACAAGACAAGCACCCATTGTGGATGAGCGATGGATGGGCGATGCAGCCTGTCTGCCTGCCCAGCTTCCTCACTCCTGCCCCAGCTCAGCTTTTATGATATCCGCAATTCTGTTATGAAAGAAGAGACAGATGAGAGAAGGCAAATAAAAAGGTCATTAGAGCACATACAATCCAATCTGACACCAAAACTATGGGGGTTTTAATGCACAGATGCAAACATACTGCAGAACTGTTGTAATACTGTTAACTTTTCTGTGTTACAATTTGGCTGGAAGTGACAGTTTGGTATTATATATTATATACATGAGTACAGTCCCTCTACTCCTCCTCTGGGAGCATGTTATCAGTTGTATTATTATCTTTGCCTTCTGGTTAAGCTGTGTAGTGAGTTAATGTTGGTAATTGAAAAATGAAACTACCAATAAAAGAAAAATCCAAATATAAACATGATTTTAGCATCTACCCCACTCTTTTCATTATCTCATATCTCAGTCTTCTTGACAGTTAGTATTCTGCCCTCCTGGTGTACTTTAGACAGACAAGGATCTGCTTTGTTCTGGGCTTATTGTTCACTGATAAACTAATGCGTTCGTAACAGGCTCACTATAAAGATAAACTGGGTGAAAAAGCAGAATGCTCACAAGCTCGCTACTTCAAGTACAAGATACTTTCCCGAGGTATTTAGATATCTACAAATGCAAACAGCTGCCCTTGTCCACAAGGTATCCGAGCAGACTACATATCCAAGTCACATCCTTCTCTGTATCTTTGAAACTTAAATACCTTTTTGAAATTATATCCTACATGTTTAATTTTCCTCCTATCCAAATATATCCATTTAAGCATATGTTATGATTTAATTCCATTGACTTAGGTTCCCCTGACCTCAGCAGTGATGATTTAATGAATCTCAGGACTCATCTACTCTGGTGATCTTTCAAGGTTAACACCTTGGAGTACATTCACCCTCAGATCCGAAGTGTTGCGGTAATATATTCTAGCACTGTGTGCTAATTTAACTCAAGTGACTTTCACAAATGCAATCCCAAACTAACTGAAACATGGATTATTCCCTGTGCTTGCCCTGAACACTGATTAAGAGAAAATGCATTGAATTTTATGTATAGAGCGTATTTTCCTCATACCTATGTTTAATTTCCAGTCACGCTGATCTTAATTATTTCCTCCCGAGGCAACAATAAAACATTGATCGCTATTGCTCAGTTGCACAAAAGGATGCTGGGTACAGAAACACCCCTTTGAGCCAATCTTCTGTGATGCTGCCAGCAAGAACTTCTCCAAAGCGCTGTGGTTGCACCCATCTGTCACAGGGGTCCAAGTGCTAAGCCCCTATACCCCATGCATTTCTAGAGGCACAGGAATTGCTCTGAAGGCTCTCTGACTTGTAAGTACTTGTACAGATCGAGTCTTTGGAGACCATGAAATAATTTTTAGTGCAAGAATAAGAACAATTTAGCACTTACTTTGTAAGGATTTTTTAATAAAATACAACAGAATTCATTAATAACGTACTTCTTCCTCCAGAAAAACATGCTGGCAACATATACATCTTTCATTATATGTTTCTTAACTTAATTTTAAGAAGCTATTTTTACAAGAGCGTTCTTCATTTTTCATGAGAGAAGACCATAGACAGAATACTTTGATCATGCAGCACTGTACGTCAGGGAGACATGTAGCAAAATCAGACTGACTACCTGCGGTTTTGTCTCAGGATCTCATAAACAAAGTTGCATTTCCAATCTGAAAAAAAATCTGGAGCTCACTACATGCATATGACCATGGTTAAGTATGGACATATTTATAATTATGTGGAAATCCGAGTCCAAAGCCTATCATTCCAATGTGTCCTTAGCAGAAAAGCAGGGATTCAATCAAGTATTAGAGGAAAAACCTTGTGAGGGGGGAAGGGACAGAAGGAGGAAACCTCTATTTCTTGTCAGCTACCAAACTGGCACTCAAACAACAGCAAGTGACTTCAAAAAGAACATTTCTGTGCGAAGTTGACATTTTACTTCAAGCTTCTTTACAGGCCAGACGCCCTCACCACTTTCCAGTGAAGAAAATCCAGGAAGAACTTTAACCCTTGGCAGAGTCTGAACTTGAGGCAAAAC